>VDFB02371645.1:38962-61943 GCA_007258455.2 Sequoia sempervirens | reverse complement strand
TTATTTAATTTTATCAAAACCATTGTTTATTTTTAAGGGATTTTAATAACTATAAGATAATTGCTTAGAAAGCTCCTAAAATTGTTCATAAATTGTTCTTTTTATATAGGTATAGACATTGGTGTAAATATCTATTTATAAACATAAAAAATTATAAATTAGAGATTTAGTTTTATATTCAAAGTGCATATCCATAAATTAATTAGGCTCATATTCACAAGCATAAATATTAATTCTATAGAAAAAACCAAACCAAGTGTTTTCACAACTATAAAAAAATAGATACTAGCTATCTTAGTCATCTCATCTTAGATCAAATTAAAGAAACTAGGTCTAAATCACATGAAATAACATTTTTCATTTCTAAATCTAAGATATGATTTTTTTTATCTTTTATTTCATTTTATTTTTATATCAAGTACACATGATATATTACTTCTCCTTTGTCTAGGGTGATTTATTCATTATTTCTATATTACAAGTATCAAGATATGAAAAGCATGACCAAGGGGAAAGGATCAAGCACTAACATCCTATCAACTAAGATCATCTAGTTTTTTCAAAATGAGATTTCTTATAGATGAGAAAATAACAAACATAGAGGATTTTCCAATACACAATGATGGGTTAGCATATTGCTTCAAAAATAACAAATACCTCGTTGCAAATAAAATTTTTCAGAGTATGTAATATTAAGGAAAAGGATTAGGTCTACATGAGAAATGAATTCTAGAATTAGTACATTTTCATGAAAGTCTCAGATATTAAGGTCTTGGTTATTCATTGATTAGCAAATCAAATGATAATAGTGATACATCCACAATATTAGGGGCAACTTTATCCAATATAACCATCAAAATAGAGGCCATATGTAGTTCTTACTATAAGGTTTCTTCTAACACTCCTCCCATGCACACCATAAATCACCATTTCAAAATAATTAAGCCCACCAATTGGAACCAACAAAAACAAAAGTCTTACAAATCCAAAGTCCAAAATAAAATGTCAAAAGACATTGAATCAAGTTAAAATCCAAGTGGACAAATGAAATCAAAATTGAGCCTAAATAAAAATGAATCAAGAAAATAAAAGAATCCCAATCCAATAGTCAATTAAAATGTGGAGCAACAATAAAAGAGGTATCCTACATATACAACATGTCCACCACCTTCAAAATGGTCATCACACAAGGCATACAAAAATGTTGGTTCCAAACACAACCCAAAATCCAAACTCCATCATCCACCATCCCAAGTTTAGAAAATAAAAATCCCTACATCCAAAATGCCAAATAATCCATCCGCATCTACCATCATTCATCATAATCCAACATCTCACCTAAAATCCAAACATCCTAACTCACAAATCCGTTGCATTTTGGCAGCAACACTTTATTATAGGGAATCTCATGGAACTCTATCACAATGTGAGTATTGAGATAAGGCCAAACCTAGTATCATAAAGGATCACAATGACATCCATTGGTTATATACAAGCACCGCGATCTTGATAAGGAAACTCCTTCATAGAGGTCACTATTGGCATACCGTGACACCAACATCTAAATCAACAATGTCAAAGGATTAAAAATAACCAGTGATCATCTAAACATCAAGGCCATCTAGAAAATACTAAAAAATGAAAATTTCAAAAATACAAAAAAAAATGTAAAGATAAAGTTTCATCCAATAGTGAAAACCATTCTTATGACACTCTGGATAAGTACCATGATGAAAACTTGGCAAACATGCATCATGTGTAAGAACAATTATCTATAAAGACCATTACACTTGGGGGAAATTTGTCTCATCTTTCATTACCTATTTCATGACATTTCCATCCATCCAATGTATATTGTTTCTATCCATCTTCCCTACCTACCTTGATCTTGATAAAGACCTAGGCACAAACTTAAAACATGATTTGACAAAATCTTGACATGTCCATCCTTTGGTCATATGCTATCTAATATCATGTCATAGTATACATAGAACTATCCAACCCCATAGCTCAAAGAAAACATATCATTCCTATGTGATATAGTCCTTGGAGATCACATCCTAAATCCTCCACCAGACAATCCTAATCATCCTATTCTATATCTAACAAATCCATAATCCTTTTACCCTTATTATAAGACTTGGTTTTCCCTTGTCACTAGTTCTAAGCTTCCAATCCACTTAACCAACATCCCTCCATACTCCTATCTAGTCCTAAGAGTACTCCATCCAAATACAACAATCCTAATCCATACAATATTGTTATACAATATAGTACATCATCCAAAACATTTCATGGTTATGTTCCCAACCTCGTTGCAAACCTTGATCCATCTTAGTTACATAATCGTCATTGAGATATGTCTTTCCCAATTCTTCAGTTCTTTTTAGGATGTGTTCTTCCTATATCAACAACATTACCATCATCAATCAATCAATTGGTTTTTAGCTTGACTAGGTACAAGATCATGTTTGTCTTCGTATCAAGCTATGCATGCTTGCTTTCTTTCTTGTGTATATTTCATTAATTTTCATTTGTCATGGTTCTTATAGTACACCATCAATAACACACCACTCCATCAATAAACATAAGCAAACATCAAACATAGACATGTGCTTCAAACCATCAAACATTGCACTTGAAACATGCAATTCAACATAAAATTTTAGAAATTGACATCAAGCCTTGATAACATACAATTAAATGCAATCCTTTTCCATTGTGAGCAATTCCTTATCACCCATCACTTGTCTTATACAGAAGTTTCCTTCTCGAAACCAAAATTTTTCTTATACAAGATGTTTCTTTCTTGAAACCATATTTTATCTTATATGAGATGTTTCCTTCCCAAAATTAGACATGATCCACATCCATCTGTAGTTCTTTCTATACCTTGGAGAAGATAATATTGATATGGTGTAAACTAGGACAAGGTCTATTGTTTATGTGTGTTGTGTTTGATGTTTGTCTCATCACAAATCCATCAAGAGCGTTAGATTCCTTGTGAGTGTTGGGGCATCCTATCGTCTTTTGTTTTCTTGAAAATCAGCCCATGCATTGGATACATTGTCACCTTGGTCTTATATACCTTGGTGCATAACATCCATTGCTATATTAAATAAAGGTTATTAATCTCAAAGTCAACATAACACATTATCATCATTTCATTCCATAAGACCATGTTTCTTCCATCCATATTTTATTCTTTTTCTCTCATCATATTTTTTTCATCTAACATCTTCTACATCTTCTTTTCTTTCGAAGATCACCCATTAACTTTGTGTACAAATAATCTTTGGAAGGGGCATCGATCATCTCAATCATCTCATCTTTTCTAGTTTTCCATTTCTCACTTGACTAGGGCATATCATCATCATCATCATCATCATCATCTTTTCTTCTCAATTACTTTTCTTTTCTTTGAAACAATGTATTTTTGAACATTGCTTCAAAGAGGGGCAAAATGTAGACATTGAAAATATTCTCTTAATTATTCTCCTAGTAGTTGACCATTAATTTATCATCATTAAATACCATTTATCATTACAATTTACAATTTATGATTATTAATTACTATTTATCATTTATCACATCACTAAATCATTTATTAATTAATAATATCCATTTAATCCATTTATCACATCATTATTAATTTATCATTTATTAATAATTTCCATTTAGCCATTTAATTAAATGAGTAGTGATTATCCATATTCAATTATATTCCATTTTTACCTCTTCAATCAACTATTTCTTCTTTTATTAGTTAACTCCATCTCACTTTAGAATATCAATCTTCTCTCATCAATTAACTTCGTCTGATTTTAGAATATTCTTCTTCATCCACCACTCAATTCAATCTTCAAAAGGAACAATTGAATCAAAAGAAAATTACAATGAGCAACCATCATCCAAAAAACAACATACCATTAACACTACATTGGCCAAAGAGAAAGATAAAAGCATCAAGACATCTTCTTTGATTAGTTAACTCCATCTCATTTTAGAATATCAATATTCTCTCATCAATTGAATATTCTTCTTTATCCACTAGTCAATTTAGTCTTCAAATGAAAACTTTATGTGCACAATTATCCATTAATTAAATTAAATAATTTATTATTATCTCTTCATGCTTTAAAATGGAAATTTTCTATTGATTAGTTGAGTTGATTCTAAAGGCAGTTCAATTAGCTAAAGTTTTTGTTCTTGTCCTCATTTTCCATTTGATTTTTCTTTTTTGTTTTTGTTTTTGTTTTTGTTTTTGTTTTTTTTCTTCAGTATTTTACTATTTTTCCATATGTGCAAAACAAAGAACTCGATGTTCCGTGCAAAATCTATGTTTAGTATAAATTAGAAAATAAATACATAATAAAAGAAAAATATTTTAAAATTATACTTTTTAGAAAGATTGTTTTGAAACTACGATCTTGCAAATTATCTTGTCAAGTTAACTCCATTTGAAGGTCTAACTCGGGGTTTGAAACTAGAATTTTTGAGGAAAATTTGAAGCAGACATTAAAAGTGTCTACATAAGGCCTTTCATTTGAAAGTATTCAAGGACCTTCATTCAAAGATACGTCATTCCCACAAAAAATATAAAAAAACCTTCAAATGAAGGTTATTTCTAAAAATAGAAAAAAAGACCTTCGAACAAAGGTCCCTTTTTTATTCCTTTTATGGAAAATGGAAAAAAAGAGACATTCAAATGAAGGCCTATTTTTGTTTCTTTTTTAGAAATTTCCATAAAAGGAATGAAAAGGGACCTGTGTTCGAAGGTCCCATTTTTCCATTTTTGGAAATTACCTTCGTTCAAAGGTTTTTACATTAAAGACATGAGATTTCCACAATCCATCTCAATGTGATTATGTTTTTGGATTTTGATTGTGTGTGAAATCTAGAAACAACAAAATCACGTTTTTTACATTTTCAACCTTCAAATGAAGGTACTTTTTGACATACATTTGTTTGAAGAAAACCTTCAAACAAAGGTGTTTTGAGTTTTTACTTCATTCAAAAGCAAAAATTTGATGTCCCAAGTTTGGGACCCATTATTGTGGGATGACCTTTTGTTATAATTTTTTATTAAATCTAATAAAAAGTATGCCACTTGTAAATATTTTATTGCATTAAGACAATCCCATCAAGATGGACACAAAGATAAATGAGAATTAACATGGATATACTAATTACACTGAGAGGCATATTACAATGACATCCACCAAAAAGCAATGTGTAAGAAAAAACTCTTCAACTAGAAATTGATGTTCAAATGACATGCAAATCCATATCCACTCTTAAATCTTATCTTCTTTTCTTTTGAAAAAAAAACCGTAGTCATTATTGTTAACTTCCTAAAATGAATTTTAAAAAAAGTGTCAATTTTGTTCGAGATTCTACTTTTTTAATTTTTTAAATATTTTCAATAAAACTTAAATAATATTTTAAATATATTTTAATATTATTTTTGGGAAGATAAATATGAAGCGGTAATTTGAAAGCAAAAAAAAATGGTTACAATTTAAAATAACATTCAATTAGGGTTAAGATTAGAGTTTTGATTAGAGAAAAAATGATGAAAATAGGTGTTGAGCGTATTTTATATATATTAATATTTAATATATGTATGTTAGTTACACCAAGAGGTATCTATAGTGACATCCAAAAATTTGTGTAAATTTTTTGAAGTTGCATTTAAAATAATAAAAATAATTCAAATATTTATATAAACTAAAAGAACAAATAAATAAATAAATAATATTTTTGATGGTAAAGGAAAATCAAAGATTTGATCACAAAGATAAATCGATTAGAAAAGAAAATTAGAGAATGATAACTTTGGGCGTATTTTATATATATTAATATTTAATATATGTATGCTAGTAATATTTAAAGTTATATTTTAATCTCTCTAAATCAATAGAAATTAATTTAGATTTCATTCTCTAAATAAATAATTCTAAAATTTACAAATCTACTAAATAAAAAAAACTTTATTAATTTTTTTCCACATTTTGCTTATGCATTTATAGGATGATAACACTTTTTCCTTTCATCTTCAAAACATACCAATTGCATTTCCATCTTCCCAATTTAGAAGCTTTTGGATTGTAAAAATATTTTAACCAATGTAAATTTAAATAGATTCCTTAATAAATTTCAATTAATTGATGTCATATGTAACCCCCTTATTTGCCAAGTGTTATAGTTGTAAAAATATTTTCACCAATGTAAACATAATTTCTAATTTTAAAAAGATTCCTTAATAAATTTCAATTAATTGATGTCATATGTAACCCCCCTCATTGTCATAGAATATGCCTTAAATAACATTATTCTTTGCCATAAAATCTCTCATATGTAACTCCCATCTTAGTATTATTTGCAAGTTTTATAACTTTTATATTTTCCCCAAAGAAAAGAATATATTAAGTGTTATAGTTTTTATATTTAAAGTTATATTTTAATCATTTAGATTTCATTCTCTCAATAAATAATTTTTAAAATTTTACAAATCTACTAAATAATAAAAATATATATATTAATTTTTTTCATATTTTACTTATGCATTTACAAGAAGAGTCACTTACCTCATAACCCTTTTTCCTTTCATTTTCAAATCCTTTATAATTTCTTCTTTACTTTTTCTCTTCCAAAAATCTTGATTTAACTCAACCTTTTCTAATTTTTCATTGCATCTTCAACCACCTTGGATTTCTTCTTAGCTCTTCTTCTCTTTTCTTTCAAAAATATTCATTTAATCTCGTCTTTTCATTTCTTCCAAAATTAAACAACTCCCAAAACACATCAATTGCATTTTCATCTCCCAAATTTAGAAGCTTTTGGATTGTAAAAATATTTTAACCAATATAGACATAATTTCTAATTTTAAAAAGATTCCTTAATAAATTTTAATTAATTGATGTCATATGTAACCCCCTTGTTGTCATAGAATATGCCTCAAAATAACATTATTCTTTGCCATAAAATCTGTCATATATAACTCCCATCTTAGTATTATTAAGTGTTATAGCTTTTATATTTTCCTCAAAGAATATATTAAGTTGCATAAAATATTATCTCCCATCTTAATATTATTTGCCAAGTATTATATAGTTGTAAAAATATTTAAACCAATGTAAATGCAAATTTTGATTTTAAAAAGATTCCTTAATAAATTTCAATTAATTGATGTATATGTAACCTCCCTCATTGTCATAGAATATACCTCAAATAACATTTTTCTTTGTCATATCTCTCATCTTAGTATTATTCACCAACTTTTATAGCTTTTATATTTTCCTCAAACAATATATTTAGTTGCATAAAATATGTAACTCCCATCTTAGTATTATTTGCCAAATTTTATAGTTGTAAAAATATTTTATTTAACCAATATAAAAATAATTCCTAATTTTAAAATATGTCATATGTAACTCCCCTCTTAATATTATTTCCCAAGTGTTATAGCTTTGATATTTAAATTTAAATTTTAATCTTTCTAAATCAATAGAAATTAATTTAGATTTTATTCTCTAAATAAATAATTCTAAAATTTTAGAAATCTACTAAATAAATTTTTTTTTTTTTTTTTTTTCAATATAGAGGCGTATTACAATGGCATCACCAAAAAGCAATGTGTAAGAACAAACTCTTTTATCATTGCAATAATTAAGTGTGTATATATTGATATATGATAAAATTTTAAATTAAAAAATATTATCCTTCTTTTCTTTTGCTATGACAAAATTTTAAATTAAATTAAAAAATTCTTATGAATGAAAAGAAGGAGGAGCATGCCCCAACACAATCTTATAAACCCCAAAATTCTTTAAGAAAAATCTTTTCTCCGAGTTGATGTAATGTCGTAATCGCATGCATTCACGAACTCCATATTTTTGTATTTCAAATCATTTCTATATTCTTTTCTCTGTGCCTTTTTGTGTCTACTTTAACTCTGCATGTCGAATTGCTGCTTTTTGAACACTTTCTGCTAAAATGGAAAACACCATGAATAACTGTATGAATTGGGCTCTCTGATGGTTTTTCCAATTCATTTTTTCAGCTCTTCTCCAAAGCATCGTTCCTCTATTGAGGTCGGTCTGAATTGAACCCTGTTTTCAGTTTTCTAGTTGGGGTTTTGCGGGGGTTCAGTTCAGTACTGCCTATAATATCCCTTTCGTGTTTGGATTTGGTTATAGAATTTCTTTCGGTAGATTACTGTCCTTTCGACTTCTTTCGTGGTGGGTAATTGGAATTTTATATTGGGTAGGCGAAACTTGGATACCGATTCCAGTGAAGTCGATTCAGTTGCTATTTTAGGCCCTTTTGCGCAACAGCAAGTTAAGTAATTATGTCATATTAGGCAATGTGTGATACTGCCTCAGTGGGTCTGCTTATGATGCAATGATGGAAGGTGCTACATTGTCCCATCAATACAATTATCAGCAGCTGCGGAAGAAATACAGTAATGGAAGGAGCAATTTTGATCAGATTGACAGTAAGTCTCAGCGACAACAAGAGCAGGAGGATTTGACCGAGGACATCAATGATATCGAATTGGGACGGGCCTTTGATCTAAATGCTCTTGTAATTTTCTGACAGCTCATTTTGTGTTAAAGATTCAGCAATCTTTCTATTAACATGCTCTGATTCTATTAATTTGGGTTTGTTAATAGAAACCCTTGATAACGAATGACTCATAATTGGGCATATCACCGTGATGAGTGATCTATTTATACCTATTCAGTTTAAAAAGGAGCATTTTTTGTTGCCCTCTTTGGTGATGCAGCACATTTTTTTGGAGGCTATATTGGCTGTAACTTTTTGCTAATACTGACATCTAGGCTAATGATATTAGGGTCTGTACTTGTAGCTGATAACTAGTGATAACTTGTTATTGGGGATGATGCCGTAGTTCCTCATCTAATGTAACAACGAACATTTTTTTGCTAGTAGCCTCTAGGTGGTTCAGGTATAGTTTTCTTCTAGGCCTCTTGTATTAGATTCTGTGTTCAAACTATTAGGCATATGACTGTGATGAGCAATCTCTTGGTTCCTTATGCGATATAAAAGTAGTATTTTTGCTTTTTCTCCTTAGGTTTTTGAAGGCTGTTGGTTGACATTGCATGTACCCGATTTTAAGGCCACTAGTGGTAGGGTCTGAATTCATACAAATTAAAAAATCATTTTCGTTGGATGATGGTATGTTGTAGGACAGACTGATTAGATCTCAAATTTTTAAGCTTTTCTTCTACTCATGTGTATATAATCTACATTTTAAGCAATCATTACCCTGTACTTCTTACAACCATTACGAACAAACAATTTGTATGTGCACCATACTGCAATTCGAAATAAACTATAAAGATGTTTTCTCTATATACCTATATATTCATATACCTTTTCAAGGCTACTGGTAGCATTGGGGTATATGTATTTATACATAAACCCAGGTAAATTCCACTAGGAATAGTGTCTATATTGAGACATACACCCATTTCAAGGGCACTGGAATCAGGGTCATTGTTGTCTGAGTAAGTGGTTTTTATTCTCATGGACCTATTTTTCCCGTGGGGTTGAAACTAATTGTGTGCATACCTTTGATATTGGTAACATTTATTATCTAATTGTGCCCTATAAAAAACATTTTTTGTGTGCCTAGTTTAAAAATGCTTCAAATTTTGATTCTTTTTGGAAAAGAATAAAATTTAGGCAAAATACAGCTACAAAATATATCAAATGAGTTTGGTGGGAGGTTTGGGGGTAGCACCCCTAGTGGCATTTAGGGGCAGTGCCCCTTGGGGGGGTTTGGGGGCAGCTCTCCTTGTGGGGGTATGGGCACCCCTAGTGGGGTTTGGGGGTAGTGCCCTTGGCATGTTCTGTGTTGTGATATAGAGCAAGGTCAAGGGGCAAAGCCCCTGTCATCAAGCCCAAATGAAGACCTTCGAAACCACACAAACTTTCATGGTGCACACCATTTTCATAAAATTTTAAAGGGAAAAAAGAATGCTTATAAAGCCAAAAAACAACATTTTTGGATTGCTTAATCCACAATTTTGATGCTAGCATGAGTTGCAGGGACAGACTTGCTGAGTACCTTGTGATTACTCACCACAAATCTCGTGCACACTCACGAAAGCCTTGGCAACAGAAATTCATGAGTTTACTCCACAAAAACTTGGGGCAGGAAAATAATGGCATTGCCAAGTTTGCAAACTATGGTTCAAGGTAGTGCTTGTACCATCCAAATTTAGATCAGGTAGGATTGTGTGTACAATCAGACTACCTTAACTACTAGAAGCATATTTAAAGTATTTGACAATTGCCAAACAAAACACAATTGCTGATAACCACTAACAACTAATTCCCAACAACTATGCACAAGCCCACAAGTGATTAATACATAGCTGGACACAAAAAGACTAACATGACATAACAATGTACGTCACATAATATCAGGGAAAATTGTCCATATTTTTGGTGGTGTTGAAGAAGAGGAAGGTCTTACTTTCTGAGCTTTCGTTCTTTCAGCCATAACAACATAATCAAAGCCTAATGTTCCTCAACAAAATACTAATGCAGATTCTTGGAATGCTAAGCTTCCAACGTAGCTTGAATATGCAATGGGTTATTCAGCTGAAAGTAAAACGGAGAGCTTATTAATTACGCATTGATGATCATCACATCGAGAATGTTGTGGATGGTACAGGGAATGTATTCGCCAATGGCCATGCAACTTAATGAATTCTTGTGGATCAGAGGCAGGTGAATCCAGATTATTCCATGGCATGACTTCCAAAAAAAATGATCAAAATACCTCTTGTTGGCGTTATTCCAAAGTAGATTGTATTGTAGCAGCAAACTTTGGTCGAACTACAGAAGGTTGTATACCAAAACTTTGTTCTTGCACTAAAATCATTGCATGCTGAAGGGTTTGTTGCAGGTCATACGAAGATCAAAACAGTACAATGGTGCTTTGAATGCCATTATTGGCTTGTACGTAGGACTAAAGGAGTGTAGAGTGGTAGCAAATGACTCAGACAGTTCAGTAAAGTGAAATTTGCACTGTAGGATAGCAATATAGTGAACTATGGTGGAAGAAGGACTAGACCATACAATTTGAGAAGCAAGCTTTGGTTGAGTGTGGCATAGATGGCAGTTGCAGAGCCAAATTTTTTCAACCATATGGTGGCTGTATTCACAGAGGATTGTATGGCCAAATGTTGAGGAGTAGTTGGCCATACAACAAAGCAAGTAATAGATGCGATAATGTTGTTTTTCCTTTTGTGGCATACGATAGAGACTTTTCCAACAATTTGCATATAGTAGGGGTGGTGTACAACTTGTCCAGTAGGGCGAGTAGAGCATATCCACCTATGCAGTGGGTAGGCAATTACAATAATGAAAAGTAAATCAGCTCTTCCACTTTTCAGTGGTCAGCGAAGAGCCAGAGACCACTTATTCAGTGGGGTGAGTACAATACTACTTATGCAGTGGGTAAACCAATGAAACCACTTATGCAATGGGGTAAGTAGCAAATTAAACTAGAGTAAGTCATTGATGGTACTACCATTATGTGTTACAATAAGAGCTCTCAAAATAAGATTCCAAACAATTACATCACAACTCTTTTGACTGCAAATATGATAGAAATATGAAATGACACCACCAAATGAACCCCAACTATGATAACAAGATACCCAAACAATATAATGGCAAATATACCTCACAAATGAGACCAAATGAAGTCTGAATCAGGTCTGATATACTGTTGCAGCAGGTCTGATACACTCAGAAAATCACCAGGCAGCCATGAAGAACACTCCGAATCACTCCAAAACCACTTAAGTCCACCCCCTAACTGAATGCTATGATGGAACAAGGCTTAGGCGCCCCCAAAGGAGCAGAAAGAGGCTGAAGAGAAGGGGTGTTTCCCCTTGAGAACCCACATGCCACACCCAAAGGATGGTACAGCCAGCAGTAGGGGCGATTTGGCTCCCAAAAATAAATGCCTTCGTTTTTGAACCTGCAACCACTTCCTTTCTAGTTGCCTAGCTCGAAGAGTTCATTGGTCAGATACCCAGAAGCCATTTCCAAATACTTCAATCTGCACAAGCAAAACATGTGGTACGGCCTTGTACTTGCACAGGTATGGCCAGCATCTTGAACTTCAAGAAAACAAGGTCAAAACACTCTGCAAACTCAATGAAATAGCATAACAAACTCTAACCAACATATCACCTCAAAAAAACCTCATATTGAAAAGCCATGAAATGAAACTTCACCATCAGCACCAATGGTATCTCTGTATGGAACCACACCAGTTCAGCTAGGGAATGTATTTCAATTCGAAACTAGAACAATCCTTGAGGGATTTTGTCCTCAAAGACTTGGAGAATCCAATACCAAACTGGCAGCACCTCGTTATCAATTCTCAACATGAGCAAATGAGCTCCCAAATGCCTCCTTATATAGCTTTTGGAGGGAAATATTACAATTTTGAAATAATAAGATATTTCATATTTCACTTTTCCCACAAAATGCCTTTTTAAAATAATAATATTCCCCATTATATGCAACGACCCCCTTCTCTCACTTAGGTGTCCAACTTTGAGGTATTTTTGCCTTTTCAAAAATTCATCACTTAAGTTATGAAAATAATAATTAAACATTATAACTCAAGTGAAATATTAAAATATTTTATCCCAATTGACAAGAAATTCTTAAACACCTCGGAATCCAATTCCGACTGCACCAATGTGATCCCAAGGCACTGGATGAAAGATTGAAGCCGTTTTGGTGGCTTACTAAAAATAGATGTGGTCTCCAAGAAGTTTGGAGAAGACCCAAAAAGTTCAAAAACACCACGGAGAGTGTCATTCAAACTAGTATCATCCACTGAGGTCAATGCCAACAATAGAACCCAAGAAGTGTTGCCACTACGTCCTCCAAGAACCTTGGAGTCCCCTTGCCTTACCACTTAGCCTTGGGAACTCTAAAAACAGGCTAATGGTCACTGAACTGATCAAGCCTGAGAAGGTGACATTACATATGCAAAAGTGTGGGGTGCGGGAGAAAAGTAGCATTTGATAGGGTTATGAGGTGCAAGTGCAACATGTTGGGACTCAATCCCACGATGTCAATTAGAACTTGCAAAAAGGTAGCTACAGAAGTAGATGTTTGTAAATTGTAACCATATGTCTCCCTGATTGGTTGTAGACATTTTGAAGGTTTTGAGCAGCAGGGTATGACAGGTTTTTTGCAGTTAGAGATATTTTCCTTCGCCACATTTGTTGGCACGATCGTAGCAAAGATTAGATAAGCGTTGTAACACTTGAAATCAATGCAAGTTGGCATTTATATTGGTCTTCTCTATGTTGCATATGAATGTTTATGAGTTTGATGAAGGATCATTAAATAGATGTGTTTACATTATATCATGCCTTTGCTGCAACTTGTTTGTTGTTTTAATGGCCGTTTATGATCCTATTACCCAATAAAAGACCGGTTTTGAAGACTCAGACCTTCCACATACATTTCAAATCATCAAAAACCAATTACCTGTAGTATAGGAAGTAGTAGATTAATACTTGCTGTTTATGATTTAGTATTGCAAACCAGGGATGAATCATAAGTAAAACAAAATGTTAAATTTTTTGTGAATCATTTCCAATATGTTCATACTTTGCCAATGTCTATGAAGTTATAAATGAAACTATCTCAAGGAGTTGTAATACTTCATTATCTGCAGATGCATGTGCAAACTATTTATCACGTATAAAGAGATTTATTGCAACTAGTTAAGCTTAGCCTAGTGATAGTTATAGGGGTTAAGTTTATATTTGGGTATAGCTGCTGTGGGTTATATTAGATGTTCATTTTGTTGTGTTTGAATGCCTATTAAGGCATACCTCTAGGAACACCCTCTTGAGTTTAAGTTGAGCTCAAAGAGTAGGAGAGTTTATTCACTCTCATAGTTAGCCTTTAACCATCCTGAGTTTATTGATGAGCCTCTATTTACCTTCTTAAAGACAAACTCTTGGCTTGAAAGTGGAGAAGAGCTCTAGGATTTGAGAGAGCGGTTTTGGGACTTAACACAAGTTTCCACAGCATTAAAGTACATTGAACACAATGTCTTATATTTTGTGGACTTAAGGATGGCGAGCACACTACAAAAGAATTTCGTGACTCCAATGCTTTGTAAACTTGCAAGCTTGTGGAGATAATAAGTAAAAGTTCATGCATTTCCAAGGTTGCATGTGAACATTGTAGCTCTACAAACATTTAGAAATTGCAAATTCTTAAGTTCTTTTGCTTCAACTTTAAAACCATGTTCCTTCTAGGATGACTTGCGACCTTAACTTGCCTTACATGAATTTTGAAGGCGTTTACTTAGCATAAAGAGACAAGACCCAAGAAAGGACAAATTGACTTCCCAAACCATAAGACAGGAAAAATTTTATGAATGGAAGGACTGAAATTTTGTACATGGGTAGGGCCAAAATGTCAAGACAAGAATCTGGGAGCCAAAGAGACTAGATAATTGTGTCACGAAGAGGAAAATTGAGAATTGAAATGCCATTGGATGTGTAAAAATTATCATGACAAGTTCATCGCTTTCGATAGAGAGGTGTTTGCATTTTGTTTGCAATACATGATGCTTTAGCTAACTATTGAAACTAGCAATTTCACTATTGTAGTTGGAATACCAAATTTTTAAGATTTTCTTGTACATCAAAGCCAACACATGGATTGAACATTCTCCAACATGCAAGAAGATGTCTAGTAATACAAAACATGCCATGAAGTACAAAAATTGGATCCAATATAGATCATTGGCTCAAGTATTGTAGGCACTACACAAGAGGACATATATAATTATATTCTTTTATCAAACCTCTTTACAACAACTCTTCTACTTGCCTATTGTCCGCACTTATAGCTGGACTCATTTTGTGTGGTGCCTTAGATGGAAAACTTGATATTCTATGTGGTGCCTTGGCAAATTGGATCCTTGGATTAAATCAATGCAATGTGAGATGCTTTGCGTTGGTGGCAATCCCTTTGGCATTTGACAGTTGATATCTCTACTTGCTCCTTGAGTAATGTTGCAATCTTTGACTCCTCTTATATGTGCCTGAACCTCTCCTTTTGTGCAGGCTTGAGCACTAACACATAATATTTCTCTATGTTAATTTTTTCCTTGAGAATCTCCTTGTTTAGCAGCATCACTTGACTTACAGTGCTGTCTTCTTCTAATGTCAGCCACAACACAAAATTCTTACCATTCTTTGTGATGGTGAAGGTGTTCTTTTGCCCATTATGAATTGTGTTTTTGTCATACTACCATGACCTTCCCAACAATACATGACACACAGCCATTAGGATTGCATCACATCATACCTCATCCATGTAACCTTCAATGTGGAATGGATCCTTCCATTGTTTTTTTGTCCCTTTTGCAAGGAAGAGACTTTGTATAGTGTGGGATGTCTAACAATGTTTATCCAATTTTTTGAACCATCTCTATGGATGCCAAGTTATTTTGCTACCTCCATTGATTATCAATTTGCGACATTTTTGCTTGACTTGCACTTGGTGCAGAAGATGCTCTTCGTCAACCATAGTTCATTCTCTTCTTTGGATGACCAACACTTTGCACACCATCAAATTTTCTCCATGCTTTGGAGCTGCTTTTTTTGTTTCACTCTCTTGTTTGGCCTACACAAGTTGCACTCACTTCTTTGAACAACCTTTCTTTTTCTTGGCTTGTAGACACTCACATGCCCAACGATTTGCCTATCCACTATTGTAGAAAGTCACTTAGAAGCCACCTCTTCTTTGTGGCTTGAATTTGGTTCTCCGTTTGAGCTCTACACAAAATTCAACTCTTCCATTTCCTTCTACATATAGGTTTGTCTTCCTATGCTTTGTTTACCCTTTTTGTGTCTTGTTGTCTATGGGACTTCTTTGCTCCAAGCGCTACTTGTTAGGCCTTTTATATGGAATGTCTATTTAGCAAACCTATTTTGAACATGAATTGAAATGTGCAACCCATTCACATATTTGGAGACTTTCTCCTAATCATCATCTTCTTGACTAGCCTGAATGTAGTCTTTAATATTCCTTTGTATGTTCTTTACAAATGTGTCTTGGCATAGATTTTGGGGCTTCTTGAACAAGACTATTGTGAAGTTTCTATGGCATGAACATCCCCTTGAGCTTCTTGACCATGTTGTCTTAGTCTGCAATCTTCTTCTTGTCAAATCCCACCACAATGCAACATGTCCTTTCATCTTTGACTCATTGTGGGTTCTTGATTGATTCTAACTCAAAATATTTCTCCAACTCTATTGTTATCCAATCTATCAATTCTTCTAGGTTTAGGCTATTTGAGTAGATTTGGAGATCAAACCTTGGTTTTTTTCGACCATTATGGTGGCTCTAGAAATCCAATCTTCTATTGTGATTTTCTCTTCAAATTCAAAGTCTATTTGTTGAGGGATAGTGCTATCTTCTCTCTTGACCATCCGAATGTCCTCCATCACAACTGCTCTTTTTTGCATAGTCTCCATGATTTTGAGCATCACCTGAAGGGTTCTCAACATGTCAGCAAGGTTTGTAACACTGCTAAACTCTTCCCTCATGGTTGTATCCTACTCTTCCTTTGTAGGCCGTTGCTCTTTCTTGACCAATCGCAATGCGAAATGCACAAATTTACTTTGTTATAGAGCTGAACAACTCTCACTCACAAGACTTGGCTCCTGGTATGATACCATTTAACACAAATTGAAGGCAAGTCAAATGAACAATTGATTAACAGTTACCCAAAGTTACACGGCCAAAGCACAAAAACAAGGAAAAATAATGAAGAACCAAGGAAAATAAGCTCTAGATAATATTTGTAGGTATGTTGTACATTCTATGGACCACTCCAAAATTGATGAAACCTAATTGATGTATTCTCTATGCAGCCCATTGACAATAATCAACCTATTTGTAGAGACTGTCTACCATATATTTTAACCCCCTTTACAAGCGTAGTTATGCCTAAGAATCCCTTTCTTCTCATTTTGAGCTCCAACTCTCACCATTTGTGCAGTCTCTCTCTTCTTTGGCTATTAAAATTAGCTGTTGGCAACTCTGGTCTTCTAATAACCTTAAACTTCACTCTCTCCAGAGCCAATTGTACACTTTACTCTCTCTTTCCAGCCAACTATATGCTTCATTCTCTATCCAGCTGACTGTATGCTTCACTGCTTGGTTCTGCAAGGTTTGTCTATGTCAACACTTATGAAAGAGTCCACTTCACCAATGTCACAACTAATGGCCTTCATGGTAACATTGTAGATTACTTAGACTCTCAAACACACACGACCAAGACCACACTCCAATACTCACACCACAGACTTCAAACCATAACACAACAAGATGAAACACTTTTTGGGTGATGCAAGATTGCTTGACCCCTATGGTGCTCTTGCATCAATTTTCTTTTGGTAACTTTTGCTTTATCGTTCTCTTCTTAATACACACACGGTACTAACACAAGTAACAAAATCATGGCTCTTATTGGTTGGCAAGGTAAATAGAGCAGATCTTGGTTGTCTTTATGTTTACCTATGTATCTTTTTCTCATATGCATAGATATTGGGTATTGATTTTTTTGTAGAGTGATATCACAATCTGTTGGGTTGAAAATGCCTTCATGTGTCATTTCTTAACTTTTGGGAGTTCATGTCATATACTGTCCATGGAAGCTGAAGTTGCAAACATGAAGAAAACTAACCATTGTTTCATCCTTATGATAACAGGAAAGTAGATTGAGTGACTGTTTTGGGCATATGCGAAATGACTTTGAAGGGGAGTACATTTGTGAAAAGCAAGGTATGCTTTTTCCTTGTTTTTCATCTAGGCTTTTGAAGTTCACAACTGGTACGTAGATGTTTTTACACTTGTGATACTTAGTCTGTAGTCTGATTTTGGAGCTCTTTTTTATTATTTTGGTTTTGGACTTCCATGCCATTATAATTCGATGTACTTGGTTACTTTATAGACAAGAATATAATTTGTTTCTTTCTGATCAGAGTTGCCAATTTTGCCATTATTCTTGTATTCTTCTGTTAGGATACTATCCCAAATTTTGCATATAGTGCAAATATATTGTAGAATTTGAATAGGTTGGCATCTCATTTAATTTAGTTAGATGTTCTCTTACGTGGCAAATGTCCAGGATGTCTGCCTTGTTATCATACTGTATATAGGTTCTTAATCATTCCAATGATACTTGCAATCATGAATGGATGCCTGTAAATTAAGTCCTTCAGTTATGGGTGAAGGCATTAAGGTCTAGGCCCATTGTTCTTATTGTCATCGGTTATGACTTTGCTACAAAGTTGATTTTTCTTTGAGGCCTAATCTTATTTTATGAGAACTAATTCAGCCATGATAAGGTTTTCCTACTCTTCCGACTAATACATACAGCTTTTAATGTTTTTGACACACAGCATTACCCTGACAACAGACAACAAATTATGTTTTCCCTATTGCATATCCCTTTTTCATTTTAGTATTCGATTATTTAAAATATATACACTTAGATTGTATACAATGGTACAGATACCCTTTGGGGATCAGCACTAATACATCAGTCATAAAAATTCCCTTGTGAACTAATAGATACTAATAATATCTGTGCTGAATTTTGTATGGTACACCTTGAAAAGGCAATGAAAAATATAATGTTATGGATACAAGTGCGTTTATGACCCTTTGATAATCTTCCTTTTTCTTCCATAGGTTTTTAATTTCTTTAACTTTAGGATAAGATGTATGGTTATATAACATGATTGACATATTAGTTCTTAATGGCAGAAAGACCTGGATATCATTTTGTCACCTACGTGTTTGCTTTGATTTGTAACTAAAAATGCTGTTGAAGTTGTGATTTTTTTTTAGTTATTTTCATTTGTACTACCAAATTAGTTCTGAATGATGAAAAGTTCTGGATCTCATGCTGTTGTCCTATGTGTTTGCTTTAATTTTATAACTATAGATGCAGTCAAATTTCTGATATTTCTTTGCAGTGATTTTCATTTGTCACTAGCTATTATTGGCACGGAAAATATAAAGGTTGAATGATGAATGCATAATAAATACCTTATCCGGTGTCACTGAATTACCTCAGAAAGGAAAGTTTATCAGATTATCTGTTTTGGAACTGCTGCAGTCCCACCAAATCTTTGTCCACATGAAAAAAAAAATTGTGTGTGAAGGAGATTTAGTATGAGTGATTAACACATCTAATTCCTCTCTACTGAGTTATCAGTTCTTAGCTAACTCAGTCTTCGCTCAGAGCCCATTTTAAATATCCTGTTGGTTTTCTTTGAGGAAGAGGAGTTGGAGTATCATAGGTATTGTTCTGTGATATGCATGATACACATTGTGTCAACAGTTGTAATATAGGAGTAAATATGTTGGTCTGCAGTGGCCTCAGGTTAATAATGAGAAATTCAAATTGATTCTGTTTTAGATAATCTTCTGTTCTGTGAAATGTACAGGGCCAATGTTTGGAAATTATGGCTCCTTTTTACCAATACGAGAACATAATCCTCAAACACCTAAACAAGTAAATAGTTCTGTGCTTCTGCACAACTACAGTTCCCAAACAACTGCAAGTGAAAGGGCTGTGGAGGTACATGCTATATTTGTTGTTGAAGAGTGTTTCTGAAACTGTTGTGAATACTGAAAGACTGATGCAAAAGCATTGTGTTAATGTACTTATTTTATTTAGTTGGACTGGAAATAATTTTCTATGATGTATATGTTGCAGAAAGCTCCTAGGTTGGCAATCACAGATGGACCCTGGAGAAGGGGTTCGATTGCTTGGAGAAATTCATCTCTTAATGATAACACATTACATGAGTTTACAAAGGAAAATTTGGCTCTAAATGATACTAAGGTTGATGGAATCCTCCCTGTGGAAAAAATGACTGCAAATGGTGTCAAGTTACGTTTCAAATGTAGTTCTGATATCATTCGCCACCCAAAAAATACTGCAATTTACACTGACTTAGGCTTTCAAAATTCATCTTCAACGTCACTAGAAGAAAGTCTTGATAAAGGTCAGATGGTTACAACTGAAGTGGATAGCCCTCCTGATATGAGTCCCTTATCAATTATTCAAGTAAGAAACTATATTTCTATCTCTATTTGCTTTTCATTTAAATCTAGTCACATTTTTGGATTTTTTTGTAGATTATAATGTGTTATTGATTAGTTCTGGTTTATTGGGTGTAGATTATGACATCATATGAAGTGCCTGGTGGTTCTCTCCTTTCACCTCTTCCGGAGAGATTAATGGAAGGACAAGGAAAGGAAGACCTCTCTTCCAAAGTTATTAAAAGAACATCAGGGAAATTGCAGGTAAACGAAGCTTGCTTAGCAAATAGTATTGGCTTTGAGTGTGGTAAAGGAATTCAAGCTCCACTACCAAAAGAAGATACCACTGCCAGCATATTTGAATCAAAAAAAGAACAATATTCTGAATTCAGAGGTGAAAAAGTGAAGAAAGTAAAGACAGATACTGGAACAAAGTTCAGACTATCTAAAGCATCTGATCCTTTAGTTTCAAAGGATTCATCAAAACTCTCAATTAAGAAATTGCATCAAGGAAAGCCAGAGATGGGAATTGCTCATGATGTGGAGAAAAATATTCATAGGGTAAGGAGTTTAATACCTGAAGAACCCAATAATTTAACTAATGGGAAGGATTTCAGTTCTTGTCCAAAAAGTGGAAATTTGGAAACAGCTGCCGCTCAACATCCTGGTAGGCTGACTAAGACAGGAAAGGGGTTGATGCCAGGTGGGGCAAAGGAGTCACATAAAATGGAAAGAGAGGATCAGAAAACAGAAACCAGAAAGGAGAATGGCCATAAAGATGTTGCTGATGTAAGGAAGATAAATAAGTCATTCAAGGAAGTAAATAAATTAGGTTTGTCAGGAGCTAGTGCTTACAAAGGAAAGAATGTGCTGGATGATGAAAATAAAGGAGTTCCAAAAGGGAAGGTTCTCAGGCATGTGGCCACTCATAAAAAGGTGGTTGTCAATAGGGAACATGTAAAGGACATGGACATGGAAAATAAAAAAACAAACAACGTTAATATATACCAAAAAACAATGAAGGAAGAAAGCAAGGTAGTTACAAAATATAAATATAAGGAATCATTAATTGAAAAATCATGGGTTAGCAAAGGGCAGAAGGAACAATCTAAAAAAAATAGCAAGGACTTACATGGTAAGAGTGCAAAATGTATGAATGAACAAATTGTCTGCAAGAAAGAAATCAGCATGGCTCATTGCAAAGAGAGTACAAAACAAGCAAGGCACAAACACTTTGATAGAGAAATTTCGATGGGAATTGAAAGGGGAAAGAGAAGGGATGTTGCCAATGAACATGATTCAAAAAAATTAGAGCATGCCTCTATTATCAAAGCTCATGCCTCGAAAGTAGAGACTCAGTCATTGCTAGAACAGTCTGCAACTCAGGGTCCAGCAACTGGCACTTCTGACGTTGATGACTGGGTGTATTGTGATGCATGTGGGAAATGGCGGTTATGTCCAATTGGAGTAAAGATTTCACCTCTACCAAAAAAGTGGCTTTGCCATATGATGTTTTGGCTGTAAGTCCATTTGGTTTTCTTTGATACTGGGCCAAATGCTAGGTAGAAAATGTATCTCAGAGGGGGAAATTGTTTCCTGTTAGGACATTATGCAAGTTCTTGCTCTTTAGTAAATAAAATAAATAAAGCTTTGTATATGCAGTATATGCAGTCATGGGAATTTCTTGTACTTCTTTGACTACCTTTTTTGTTTTTTTGTCCGACCAGGCCTAGTATGAATCACTGTGATGTCCTTGAAGAGGAAACAACAAAGGCGGTATATAATCTGAATGCAATTTCACAAACACAGGTACTTTCAGAAACAAGTCAGGGGAAGGGTCAACTTCCAGCTTCTGTCTCAACAGCTATACTTGATCCTAAACCATCAAACCAGATTGGGCCAAAATCTTTACAGTCAAGTACAAAGATTGGTAGTAATAAGAAAGGTTTAGTGCAGAGAAACATGCCAAATGTTTCTGGTACTGTTAAGTTCTCGAATTCTTTTGCAGGGAAGGATGAGCACTTCCCTGTAAACAAAAAAAGTGACCGATATGAGAGGCATATGGAACAAGAAGAGGGTGCCATAGATTTTTCGAGCTGTGATGATGGAGGGAAGTCAAATGGTGTAATCAACCAAAAAAACAAAGTTAAAGATAAGGTGAAACTAAAAGAGACATCTGGAGGAGAAGGTAATCTTCTTCTTAGCTCTTGTTCAAATGAATTATGTTATCGTTACAGGTTTAAAAAAATTCTGTTGTTTATGAATGATAACAGAAATAATATCAAGCTTTAAATGCACAGGGCACAATAAGTGAATTCATATTTCTTGACCAGTGCGGAATGGAGGAAATTCTCATAATGCATCATATAGATGTCATGGATTTGTCATTATTATATTTTGTTCTAAAATTTGAAACAAAACTTCTGAGGCTATTATCAACATTATAGATTGACATTTAATACATTTGACAGGTAACTTCAACAGGAAGTTACCTCAACTCAATGAAGCTTACAATGTTTTAGTTTATTTAATTATTTTCCTTTTAGGTTAGTCTGCTATTCCCATTATACCATATATAATGGACATTTTTTTGTATTGAATGTGAAGTCAATATAAATATTGTTCTGCAATGAGGATGTCTGTGCTGGAATTTTATTTTTTAGCTGTAAATGTTAATGTTGTTTCTTCAGTCTAGTGCTAATTGATACATCAATGAATTCAAAGTGGAAAGTATCTGAAACCGAAATATACATCAATTAAAGCTAACAGCAAAGTTTGACAAAGCAGAAGAAAATAATTTCATAACTATTATGAAGAG
>VDFB02371645.1:0-37317 GCA_007258455.2 Sequoia sempervirens | reverse complement strand
ACTGATACCATCTTCTCCTAAACTACAGTTAACTAGATTCTGTAGAAAATAGTCCGAGTACCTAAAGATCTTTTCCCAACACAACAGATCTCTGTAGCTAACCAACATCAGTTTGCAAGCCATAACCTACAAGAAAACGGAGGAAAATGCCAAAAAAAACAACCATGACCACAACTAGGCTCCACATAGGACAGCCACAACACAAAACCACCAAATGCTAGCACAAATGGAACTGCAAAAGAGACGAATGAGAACCATCCTAATAAAGCTGCCAAGGGAACAACTTAAAGTCATCATGCCAAAACAAGAAGATGTGATGACCACCAAGGGGTAGGCCTTGGGCCCACCAAGACCACATCATGGTGGCTTTTCATCCAAAATAATGAACTCCAAATGGATCCAATGATTAAATTGGGTACTAATCATTGCCAAAAAAGGCATTTGGTCTATCACAGCATTGGCTAATGAATCCCCAACTACATCCCCTTCATGATAACAATGAAGAAAACAATATCCTCAGAGCCTAGCGCAAATCCTCTGCTTCGTCCAACAAAACCATAAGCTTCCAATTTGACAGAAGGATGTAATGTCCCTTTTCTAGCACGTGTTGTATGATGTTGTCATTAGCCTATTTCTCCATGGTCCCATAGGCTAACCAGGACTTTTAAGGGATCTTGATGATTTTTGGCCTAGGCAGTTTCAGTTGCAGATCATTTTGAGGAGTTTAGAGGCAGTTTTGGGCATACTTACTATTTATAGTAAGTTATTTGGGCATGTTCAGAACCTTCAGTGATGTTGGCGTATCAATGGTAATTGTCTAATATCGAGGGAAGAATTATATTATCATTGATATGATTTTTTTATGCATTAATAAAGTTAAATATTTAACTTTATTAATGTGGGACTATAGTTAAGTGGAAAATATTTAAGTCCCTTATTTTAATAACTCATTGGTGATATAAAATGTTTGGGGACTTAAGATTAAAGGAAAAAATAAAGTAATTTTGTTTATCCCACATTGGCAAGGTGAATGAATGAACTCTCTTGAGAGAGTTATAAAAGAGATTGAGGAGCTCTCTTTTAGCATGGATGTTTGGATATTCTGGTGCACTGGCTTTGGAGCTTGGCTCTGGGGTTTTATATCGACTTGTTGAGACGAAAACCTCAACAAGATCGCCTTTCTTCTTGTGTGAAAGACCACATCAAGAGAGGATATTGGAGGCTTCACACAGGAGCTTCATTTGGGCTTTAAGGTTGCAGATTTCAGAGTTTATTGAAGGAAAAATTTGATCATTTTTTGAAGTAGAGTTGTTGGTTTTGGCTTGAAAATTCCTGGTATCAATTTTGGTGCTGATTGCATACATTTTGGTGGTGATTTTAATATTTTCTGGACTCTTTCAGTTGCACCTGGGAACCACATATTTGCTTATAAGTCTGAAAATAAGAAGGAAATCCAAATGGGTATTTTACCAAATGATCTCTCTTGTTAGGGCGATTCCAACAAGCCTAAGAAGTGATTTTTTGAAGCTGATTTGGAATTTTCTAAGCTAAGTTGACCTAGTGCCAGGCAGCGCCCATCTTGGGGTTTCATTCATGTTGTACGGCTTCAACTGGAAGGGGTTTCATCAGCCATTGGGAGTCTAGAGAGGGCGTTTCATGCTAGTTTGGAGGCAAGAACAACTCTCAAGAGTGGTGTAGGCGTTCCCTTGAAAAAAATCAGAGTTTACATGCTGCTGGGAGTATGAACTAGGTCTGAAATGATTTTAATCTAAGTCTGATATTGCTCATATTTGTCTGTAATATGTTATGTTTAAAAACAGATTATTATAGCCTTAAAAAAGTGGTCTTTACAAGCATTTATCCTTTCATTCTATTCTCTTGTTGAGTACTATCAATGAAACAATATTTGCACATTAAAACCCTTTGAATGCAATGCAAAAAAAATCACTTTAAACCACAAACAGCAAGCAGAAAACTCAGGGAAAGAGATACAGAAATTTATAACAGCAGTAGCAGGGTTTTAACAAAAAAAAATTGGGGTAGATTATTACAAAGGATTTTCTCAAGCCACGAATAAGACTGGCTAAGTTCCTTTCAACAATCAGTTTCCTAGAGCTTGCCAATATGGCCAATGAGAGATCAGAGATCACCACTTCCAATTCTACTTCATTGTTTGTCCTAGTACTTAGGAAGAAGGAACCATTCTTTGTGATGTTCCCACAGTCATCATTCAGTACGACACCGGCCCCAGCCAACTTTGGATTGCACATCTGGAAGCCCCATTAAAATCTAGCTTCAAAAACCTAGAAGGGGGGTTTCCAGCCCACCTTAGCTCTATCAAAATTTTGACTTATCACCCCTTGAACAAGTTTCAAACTATATTATTAATGGAATGAAATGTGGAATATGCTATAACCATATTGTTAATAAAAGATTAAGTTAACAAAAAATGACTTTTTGCATCCGGGCACATGAGATTTTGAGAACCATATTAATCGTAATAGAAAAGTGGAATATACCACGACCATATGGTTAAAAGAACTTTGGGGAAAAACAATGACGGCAATATGGTGTGTGGTTTTGATTTGATATGTAGGATTGCATTCCCAATAAAATAGCTTTCACACAATTTGACTAAACAATATTTAATGTAAAGCATGCAGTTTAAAAATATAAAATGTAATGTTCTCTTGGCCAAATAAAACCGTTTTTGAGAGAGGATATGAAAAATTAAGGCATATGGGAACTATTAATATATAGCACTTGTTTGTTTTAAATATTTTATATATAATTTTAATAGAACTTGAATATGAGTGACTCTGTGCCTCCATAAGTTGATATTTCTGGGCATTTGACAACTATCTGCATTTAAGATAGTTGACCTATTATTATATAGTTGTACACTTCTGCATGATAATTTCAGTTGAAATTGAAATGTAATAATTTTTTTGAAAGCCAATTCTAAGACACCATAAAATTTCTTATAGATGGTAAGTATATACGGTGAAACTAAATTGTTACTTCAATTTTTTTGTAAGAAATGTTACTGTGTTACCATAATTTGTTTTTACAGATTATTACGAGTTTGATATGAATATGCATTGTTGGCATGAAATACAAATAATTGGCTTCCAACACTTTAGAATATACTTGATTATTTTGATGTAGTGTTTTACAATTTGCCTTTTGTAGATAGATCTTTGAGTGATTAGGTGAGTTTCTTGTCTTTGTGTTTGGATGTAATTGTTTCAGTTTTTTTATTGCCTCATGACAGCCTGTGAAACTGAAGTAGTCCATGCACACACTTTAAATGTAAAGCGTAAGATGGATACTGAGTTAAAGGAGTGTAAATCTGCAAAAAAGCTGAAGGCAAAAGAAGATTTAGGTAACAGCTGAATTTTCTCTGAAAGTGTCATCCAATAATTTTATAATGTATTGGAAAATATTCTCTAGTAGATAGGTCTTTGAGTGATTATGTGAGTTTTTTGTCTTTGTGTTTGGATGTAATTGTTTCATTTTTTTATTGCCTTATGACAGCTTGTGAAACTGAAGTAGTCCATGCACACACTTTAAATGTAAAGCGTAAGATGGATACTGAGTTAAAGGAGTGCAAATCTGCAAAAAATCTAAAGGCAAAAGAAGATTTAGGTAACAGCTGAATTTTCTTTGAAAGCGTCGTCCAATAATTTAATAATGTATTGGGAAATATTTTCTAGCAGATAGATCTTTGAGTGATTAGGTGAGTTTCTTGTCTTTGTGTTTGGATGTAATTGTTTCAATTTTTTTTATTGCCTCATGACAGCCTGTGAAACTAAAGTAGTCCATGCACACACTTTAAATGTAAAGCGTAAGATGGATACTGAGTTAAAGGAGTGCAAATCTGCAAAAAAGCTGAAGGCAAAAGAAGGTTGTTTAGGTAACGGCTGAATTTTCTGTGAAAGCATCATCCGATAATTTTATAATGTATGGAAAATATTTTCTAGTAGATAGATCTTTGAGTGATTAGGTGAGTTTCTTGTCTTTGTGTTTGGATGTAATTGTTTCAATTTTTTTATTGCCTCATGACAGCCTGTGAAACTGAAGTAGTCCATGCACACACTTTAAATGTAAAGCGTAAGATGGATACTGAGTTAAAGGAGTGCAAATCTGCAAAAAAGCTGAAGGCAAAAGAAGATTTAGGTAACAGCTGAATTTTCTCTAAAAATAATGTATTGGAAAATATTTTCTAGTAGAAAAAGTTACAGAACCTGTTTTGTTCGTTCCATGGCAGTGCATGATGCCAAAGGGGTTGATTTGCTGCCTCTGAAATCAGAGAGAACAGATCATGGATTCAAAATTATAACAAATGATGAATTAACCAAAGACAATGGTGTGGAAAGTATGAACTATGAATGGAGAAGGTAAGATTAAGGATCAGCAGCAAGCGACCAAGAAAAGTAAACTCATGGAGCGGAAGGAACAAAACAGGTCGCCTGCTGCTGATCCTTAATCTTACCTTCTCCATTCATACTTTCCACACCATTGTCTTTGGTTAATTCATCATTTGTTATAATTTTGAATCCATGATCTGTTCTCTCTGATTTCAGAGGCAGCAAATCAACCCCTTTGGCATCATGCACTGCCATGGAATGAACAAAACAGGTTCTATAACCTTTTCTACTAGAAAATATTTTCCAATACATTATTTTTAGAGAAAATTCAGCTGTTACCTAAATCTTCTTTTGCCTCCAGCTTTTTTGAAGATTTGCACTCCTTTAACTCAGTATCCATCTTACGCTTTACATTTAAAGTGTGCATGGACTACTTCAGTTTCACAGGCTATCATGAGGTAATAAAAAAATTGAAACAATTACATCCAAACACAAAGACAAGAAACTCGCCTAATCACTCAAAGATCTATCTACTAGAAAATATTTTCCAATACATTATAAAATTATTGGATGATGCTTTCAAAGAAAATTCAGCTGTTACCTAAATCTTCTTTAGCCTTCAGTTTTTTTGCAGATTTGCACTCCTTTAACTCAGTATCCATCTTACACTTTACATTTAAAGTGTGCATGGACTACTTCAGTTTCACAGGCTGTCATGAGGCAATAAAAAAATTGAAACAATTACATCCAAACACAAAGACAAGAAACTCACCTAATCACTCAAAGATCTATCTACTAGAAAATATTTTCCAATACACTAAAATTATTGGATGACGCTTTCAGAGAAAATTCAGCTGTTACCTAAATCTTCTTTTGCCTTCAACTTTTTTGCAGATTTGCACTCCTTTAACTCAGTATCCATCTCACTCTTTACATTTAAAGTGTGTGCTTCTAGTGGTGAATCTTCTATATTTTGTAAACAATCAGACACATCTTGTAAGGGTGCTTTATGCCCCCAACTAAAATCTCCACTGTGGAATGGAGTTGTAGAAAGGAATATTGAGAGAGCACTTGTAAGTCCAAACATGGAACATCAGTCAAGTATGGCAAATGCAGCTTTACAAGAAGGCAGGGATTTGGAACAGAAAGCAGATAGGCTTAAGGTTTGTATTTGTTTCATTTCAATTGCCCATACAGTTCATTCTTTGGGTCTGACCAATATTCATTAGGATTTTTATGTGTGATCTATGATGTGTGAATTGAGGTCTTTTTGGTTAGTTAACTGTCTGTTGTTGTCTGATCCAGGACAATGGAGGTGATGCACTTGGAGTTATTGGTTTCTACTTCCGCGCATCTTTGAAATTTCTACAAAGTGCCTCAATTTTAGAGCCATTGAATGCTGATAGTGTGAGGCACCAGGAAAATACATCTTTGGCCTTGTTCACATACTCTGCTAGGCTTTCTGAGTAAGTTCCTTTTAGTAGCATTTAAATTTTAATGGTTGAAGTTGATGGAGCATCTGCACTCATCATATGCATTCTAAAAGTGTAAATATAGACAAAAAAGGAAATAAAGATTTGGGTTAATTATTTAGTTAAACGGATAGAGCTTCTAAACAGAGAACCTTTGATATCTGATAAGTTGTCTCCAGCAGCAGTAGGAATTGATTTGTTCTATTCCTTTATATAGCTTTCCTTTGACATAATATAATGTGACTGAAGACAATGATAATAATTATGTGTCCTAAATGTCCTCAAAAACAGGACACATGGAAATTTCAATCATGTAGTAGTATTTTTTCTGGTAAGATAGGCTAACATCAACAAAGACAGTGGATTTTATGATTCTCAATCAATTATTAGTTTGTTATGTTGATGGGTTTGTAACCCTCTTGACCTTTGCTATCCTTCCTTGAGGATTTGTGTCATATGGCATTTGAATCTCTTAAAGGCCAATTTTGATTCGACACTTGGGGACTATTTTAGTATCTGTTGTTAGTATTCAGATTTTCTGCTTTCTTTATTACATGTCGCTACAATTTGATGTATTATGTAATTCCTTATAAAACTAATAGGTCGCTTTAGCATTTTCTTATGCAAATTTCTATTATGGTGTTCTCCTCATATGTTTGGATGAGGTCAAGGTGCATCCAGTATGAAAATATTAATTTTGTCTTGTAGTGTTTCCTGTTTACCACATTGTCACAAGTCCAGTGTGCAAGTATGATTTTATGATTAAATCATTATGACTATGAATCATGAATGAACATTTTTCAAAACAGATGAAATATCCACTAAGACCAGGAGGAGAATAAAGTTATGAAAAATAGGTACAATAGAATGGCTGTTGAGGATGGCTATCTGAAACAATTAATGTATGAGGTCTCATCATTTATCATACATTAATTGTGCTGGCATGTTGAGAAACAATCTACTGTCGGTTCTTGGTTAGAGTTACCACATTTGTGACTTGCAAATGACAATTAAATTATTAATTGACTGGTATCCTGAAACAAGATTTTGAAAAGAATGACAAATAAGAAGATTAGCGATTTTCAAAAACAAATGTTCCTTTAGCAATTATTTGTAGTTGAAAGGAGTTAATGAAAGTTGAGATTAAGTAGAAATTACACGGTTATTTGGAGATTTTGGGTTGTATTTTGAAATGGGTTATTTCTTTTATACATTCCAATGTAATGATGGTATCCATCCCTGACAATAGGTACCCACATTAGAAATTAACATTAACATGGGCTTTATGAATTTCATCCCCTAAATTATTATACTAAAGTATTATGCTTACAGGAAGGGTGGAGTAACTCAACACTAATGTAATGAGTTCCAGGTTTTGTGTTTTGGAATGGGGGCCTGTCTTTCTCCATTGGTGCTATGTTCCCTACTGTATGTCATTTGGAGGAGAACTGACAATCTTATAGCTAGAGGCATGTCATTGTAAGCATGTATTATAGTGCAGGTGCACTTGCCGCATTGTTGGAATACATGTGGTGATAATCAAAAGCATGGTGATGTTCCAGGAGATGCTTAGAAGTACCACAAGTAGCTATGTTTCATTAGGAGGGTGTCTCTGCTACTGCAGGCCATGCGTAGTGTTCAGCAATTGTGTATAAAGACAACAACACAGTTCAGGTAGAGTGGGTAAACAACCTTTGACCAAGTGTGCGCAGTAGTGGCGTATTATAGATGGTGGTTACTCGTATGAAGCCATGTTAAATTGTGTGCCATGATGATATCATGATATAGTAACGAAATGGTTGCGTGACTCAGTATTCTACATGGTAGATGATTAGATATTTGGAATTCCTTGTTGGATGGTTTTATGGCTATAACTATCTGTGTGTACAAGTGTACCAGGGTTAGAAGGTTAGGTGGTTGGACTTGGCGAATGTGAAGGTTGATATGATTGTAGAAGGGTATGGTGTAAGCCAATAGATTGAGACTCTGTGAAAAGACTTGTATTGAATCTTTGTTGTTTGAATAATATAACCATGATGGTCCTTTGATGGTGGGTTTTCTTGTAAGGATTTCCCATGCAAATCTAGTGTCTCATGTGTTTCTTGTGTTTTGCATATTGTTTCATGTGCTTCCATCATTGTTGTTAAATAGATTGTAAGATTGTTATAACAGATAACTGTTTTTTATCACATAAGTTTAAGGGTGTTCCTTTATCCTACTCTATCTGTTGGTTGTAACATGGATCTAAATCCCAACAAAGATGAGCAAAAAAATGATATATATTAAAAAAATCAAAATCAATTTTCAAAACACTTAGAAAAAACTCAGGTAACGTAATTGCAAATGAAGCAGGTAATGATTACCCATGACTAATTGCAGATTTTTTGAGTATAATGCAACTAAGAGTGACATTATTCTCATATTATCAATTTATGGCACCACATATAAGTATGGTAGTCTAAAGTTTATAGCATTTTGTGTTAGGGTTAGGTTTTTAATTTTTAAATTTGAAAGTTTCCCTAATGGTTATGGTTTAACGCAATGGTTAAACCCTAACTGTTAGGGTTTGAACTTTAAACTTTAAGTTTAATTTTTCAAGTTTAAACATGAAACCCTAGCCCTAAAGTATTTTATTTAACATCTTAAGTGCTAACCCTAAGTCTTATGTTTGTTTCTATTTCTAGTCACTATATTTGGCATGAAATGACAAAACGATTTTTCCTTTTGTATTTTTAGTTTTGACAAATATTTCAGCATTTTTCAATTTGCTGGGTTGTTTCGGTGCTTTACCCATTTCAAACCTGAGTAAGTGATTACATTTACACTTACAGTTTGTTGTATCATTGTTGTGTAAATGGAATGCTTCAATAGTTCGAGTTGGTCCTTTGTGGACATAAATCTGATTCTGTCTTTCTTTTCTTTCTATTTTATATTAGCTTTAAAATCCAACCATTTTGAGTTTTCAACTTAGATTTGATCAACTCACTGAAATTATTTTCGATTGCTCTAACAAGAGTAGAGCGTTTATACAATTTCAAATCCTTGTGATTATTTTTTTAACAGAACTTGGTTAACATTTGCAATTCCTTCAATACACATTGTAGTGCCTTGCATCACATGTATGGCAAAGACTGCCCTGTTAGTCATTCTACAAATTAAGCTTTTACAAACATCACATGTATGGCAAAGATTGCGCTGTTAGTCATTCTACAAATTAAGCTTTTACAAACATCACATGTATGGTAAAGCTTTATATTGGCATGCACATCATAGTGCCTCATAACATTATTCTCCTATTATAAATTAATGTTTCACATATAATTATGTCAGTCTAATCACCTAACCACTAAGATAAGTTGATTGCATGTCTAGCAACAGGATATCCTTCTTTGTATTTACCTGTCATTCCTATTAATCTTAACTGTATATATTGGTATTTGTGGACATGAATATGATTCCTCCTTATTTTATTTTCTTATATTAGCTTTAAAATTCTATCATTTAGATTTTTCAATTGAAATTTGATCAAATCAATATTTGAAGTTATTTTAGATTGCTCTAATAAGAGTAGAGCATCTACACAATCTCAAATCCTTGTGATTATGTTTTTTACAAAATATAGCTAACATTCACAGTTCCTCCATTGCTAATTTTTAACCTTGTCCTGTCATCTATTCTACAAGTTGAGCTTTGACACAGTTTGATAGTAGAAATCTAGGAAAAGCAGGGTTAGAAGGTTAGAAGGCATAATGAGAAAGACCCATCATACAAAGGCATAAGTAGTGAATGTGGGTGACAACACAAGGGTGGCTGATGGCTATTCCTTTTTATGAGGTTTCAACTTTAATTGATTTGGATAAAGTTAAAATAAAAGAAGGGTCAAATCAATATCAAAAGCATTGGCAGGTATTAAATACTATCATAATAGATAAAATATCCTCTGCAACTATAAATGATGGTATTCTACAAAAACAGGTCCACCAGATTGAAACTTTGAATCTAGTAGCCATCCAAACTGTAGCAAGTCTGCATGGGAGCTCTTTACATGGGCACCCCCAAAAGCAAAGTCCAGTGATCAGATTGAATGCAGGAATGCAGGTAAGTTTGCATAGGAATTATTTTACCTTTGCTACTAGCCACTAGGCCTACAACATCCCAAATTGCTTCCTATTTTGTCATGGAAGCAGCCAATTTTCCTGAGAGTCCAAGAATTAATATTAATATTCCTAGTAGTAAAAACCCTCAGAAATGGAAAAATGCTTTTGCTTTTTGGAAAGTGGGGTAAAGTTAATCCACTCTCTTTCGAAGCTCAATTCACTCTAAACCAAAACTCGAATTTTTTTGGAATATTTGTTTGAAAAAAATACTGAACTTATTGTGTTCCTGCCTTGAAGTATTCATATTTTTGACCTCATGATTTCTCTGTGAACATGGGTACTGTACTACCAATATCTGTAAGGCATCCTTATCCAACCACATCATTACACAGTATCTGCTGCATTCACATCATAATACAAAGCATGAGCACAATTGGAACAATGCAGAACATAGCATTAATTGATGCTGGTCAATTTCTGTGGAACAATAACAAAAGGACTGGGCTAAGCTCTAAAACAAGCCTTTGCTTGTAGTTGTACGATTACTGAATTATAGAATGTTTGTATCTGTCAGGAGAAACAATGACTATTGTATAGCACAAGCACAACTGGAACAATGCAGAACATAGCATTAAGAGATACTAGTCAATATCCACAGAAGAATAACAATGGGACCGGGCTAAGCTCTAAAACAGGTCTTTACTAGTTGTAAGGTTACTGAATTACAGAATGCTTCATCTATCAGGAGAAATAATGGCTATTCTACAGCACAAGCACAACTGGAACAATGCAGAACATAGCATTGAGAGGTGCTAGTCAATATCTGCAGAACAATAACAGTGGGACAACGTTAAACTCTAAAACAGGCGTTTGCTCAAAGTTGTATGATTGCTGAATTTTATAATGTTTGTACCTATCAGGAGAAAAAATGGCTATTCTACAGTACAAGCACAACTGAAACATTGCAGAACATAGCATTAAGACATCCTAGTCAATCTCCGTGGAACAATAACAATGGGTCTGGACTGAACTCTAAAACGGGCCTTTTCTTGTAGTTTTATGATTACTGAATTATAGAATGTATCTTTCAGGAGAAACAATGGCCATTCTATGAGACATTTGGAAATGTAATATTTTGTTACTTACTGTGAAATTGATATTAGATAGTTTGGATGCTAGATTTACTTGCTTTTCATAACAATTAAAGACCTTTTTAGCTTCCAGTTTAGGTCATAAAAGGTAAAGGGCTAAGGTTATTTTCTAGGTCATTGCATGCTAGATACCAATTTGGAAAATGAGATTCCATTGTTGAAGCCCACAACAGGATTTTAAAGTTTTTCCATCTAACCTATAAATTCTTAAAATTTGTACATCTAGGTTTAGATCCTATTGACCAAGCTTCCAAGTAAATTCAAAGTTAGCAACCTACACAGGAGTACAATGTAGTAGAATAAAAATATGTCTTTAAAGCTTGCTTTTTAAGTCTTGGATTGTAGTTACCACAGTCCGTTCATGAAAGTTTCAGAAGTAGCAGAAAATAGCAACCTGTTTTTTATTACAATACTATATAGTTTGATTTAATATCTTTTGGTTATAAAAATGCACTTTTTGTGTATTTATTGTATAAAAGTTATATACAATTTTTTAATATACACATTATGTTGGAGAAATGAACCTACCAAAAGGCCCCAGTCAAAAGAGGACCTGTAACTCAGTGGTAGAGAACCCCAACATGCACATGGGAAGTGATAGGTTTAGGGAAGTTACATAGTTGAGATAGCAAAATCTGTTTTCCAAAGTGAATGGACCAGCCAAACTTAAAAAGCTTTCCTTTTAAGAACATGAAAGCTTCTTTGTAATGAAAGATTGCTCAATGAGGTTTTCAAAATTGAAGTTAAGACTGCTTTGTTTTTACAGTATGTTAAAGGTTATTGTGAGGTTATATTTAATTATTCACTTTCTAATTCTTGACTATGGTGATTATAAAATATACTCTTTTTGTTTTATAGGAGTTGTGCTAAGGTGTATGAACAAAATGGAATGTGGGCAGCTGCTACTTTAGCTTACCAATGCACAGGAGTTGCTCGTATGCATGTTGTAATGGGCAAGACTGTGTCTATAAGCAAAGATAGACAAGAACTTCAATCAGCTGCTGTTTTGGTTCCAACAGGTTAGACTTGTTTACATTTTTAGTTTTCAACATTGTATTCATTTGTTGATTTTAAATCATTTATCTGTAATTGCCATGGCTGAGAGGATCACATTAGGGATTTTTATGCTATTTTGAAGGGTGAATGCTTATTTGTTCTAAACATACTCAGTTAAATTGTCATATGTTATCTATATTCATTGTTCTGCAAGATAATGGGATTGACAGTCTAACTGTAAACCATGAAGGTCCAGGTAAAGCAAAGTAGTATTGTCATCATAACTTTATCTGATATACATTTATATATTGGTATCTACTAAGAACTTTGTGCTGTCTACGTAGGGTTATTTTATATAGATTTAGGTTTCATTCAAAATATTTGAAGAGCTCAATTTTATGGATAAATTTTACAAGTTACAGCTCAACTTTATGGATAAAGTTTACAAGTTACACTTGTGTATCTCCAAAAAGCCTTTTTTGTTAGTTGTTCTGAACCTAGGTTTGTTTAAAAGTCAGAAGTTTAGTTAGTGGTCATTTCAGAGGGTTTAGTGGTGGTGCATTTTTGATAGTTACATCTAGTCGTTTCCTTGAGAAGAAGGCAAACATCAATAAGTAAAACTATTTAAATGTTTAAATTAAAAAATATGGAGGGGCTATACAACTCCAAAAATCTAAAATATTTAAAAATAAATAATCCATAAGTACTCAAATAAATGTCATTGAAAGCAAAGACTAATTATATTGGTATTTGGTAATCATCATCATTACGCAAGCTATAAAATTTTAAATAATAGCCACCTAGAGGAAGCGGATGGGAACCAGGATGGGAATGCCATTATTTAAAAACATGATATGTTGCTGCTCGATGATTGGCAATATTATCAATCAATTGATAAAAAATCAGTGTACAAACATCTTAATCCTTTTTATTGTTTCTCTTCTTACTAGTACCTCGTTGAGCTTTGACAAGATAATTTTCTGCTAGAAAAAACCTGTACACTTTCATGCAAAAAATAAAAATAAAAATTGAAAGTCCTAGTGTATTTCTTTCATTCTTTTAGCTCTTGCCAACCAAATATCAGCACTTAAGGAAAAAAACCAATGTAATATATATAAAAATAATAAATTTCTATAGGAAGTTCCCGATTTTCAAGAGAAACTTTGAAAAGTTGCATGGAGATTTTAAGAAACTTCATCTGAAATCTCTTGACATCTGGAGACATGCCCATATATATTACCAAGATGGGGACACATTTCCGATACAGGAGATGAGTACCCAGGGTTAGGGTGTGAGTCAAGCTCATATAACTATGTATGATAACATACCTGCATGGATGCAAATACTAGGCTCAGTTTTTCACTTATAAGATCTAAAATTCTTCATTAAATTGTCAAACGAAAGGCAAGTATTCTGAATCATTGGCATCACGAGAGTTAAAGGGTTTCTAACCAATTAAAGAAAATATAGTGAAATTAGATTTTCAGTGATTTATTTGGATATTAGGCATCAAACTTCTTTATTTGTCCATTAGATGGGCAAATGGTATGCATTCTGATCATGTACAGGGTTGAAATTCCAAACATTTTATATGACAATTCCAAGGTTAGTCATTTCTGTAATTAATAGTGTATGTGTAGGAGGAGACAAGTCTTAACTCCCAGGGTAGTCAGCGACTGTCATTGTAGTAAGTGTAGTTATGTATACTGAGTTTTGTGAACTTATTATTATTTCTAAGTAGCATATTTACTACTTATCTGACTGTTGTTTGTGCAGGTGAATCTCCTCGGTCATCAGCCTCTGATGTTGACAACTTGAATTGCCATGCATTAACAGTTGTGAATCAAGAAAAAGGACTTGCATCTCTACATGCATCAGGCAATTATGTGATTGATACAAAACACTGCCAACACTATAACCGCTTGTTACAATTTGTAAGTTGAAAATTGCCTTTGGGCATTTGATAGTTGAAACATGCAGTTCTAGAATATGAAATTGCACTTGATAAAGACCATTATCACTTAGTCTTTTGCTATCCTGTGAGCATTGGTCTATTGTAGTTTTGGTTCAGAACTATAATGTGAGACTTTGAACAGATTTCTCAGTTTCTCTTAGTAGGAAGCATGTAAGAGATAATTTAATTGTACTTGCAGGTCGATGATACTAATGCAGCATTCAAAGCTTTTGCAAAAGCAAATAGTGCTTTTGCTGCTGCTAGTGATTCAAGTTACAGAGAACAGGAAATATCCGTGGTGAAAAAGGCTATCAATCTGAACTTTCATAATCTTGATGGACTGCTCCGTCTTGTAATCCCTGCAATGGAATCTACATCTTTATGTTGACATCAATAACATTATCTATTGAATTGATTGGCTTCAACAACAGAGTTTTGCTGAAATAAGCAGGTAATAGGATTAGAGAACAATATGCATGCAATTATTTCTGCCATTTACTTACATGAATGGGTTATTTCTTGCCATGTATTGCGTATGAGTTACTACTTGTGTAAATTATCTTGCTTGAAGAATCAGAAATGTCCAAGGATTTGAACTGTGAAGGAAAAATGCATGTATCGGGGAAGCTGTATGTTAGAGATTTTACGTGAAAATTATTGATATAAAATAAAAACATTACTCTTCAATTCCTTCCCGGATCTTTAAGTCAACTTCATATGAAGTGTTTTAGGAGTCTCACCATTTATGGAATTTGGTTCAAGTTATGAAATATTTTCAATGAATATACGTGTGACTACCAATTTTCATGGTCTGCTCCAAGGTGGACTTACATAGTTTGAAAGATGTTTGCAGATTCAATTTGGATTAAATCTTATAAATCTAGATTGTGACAAAACTTTTTTTTGTTTTTTTGATATAGGTATGCAAACATGCCCAATTTAACCAATAACTCATAGCTGGTTAATATTCCTCAGTCACTGATGGTTGGACTAGGTATGTATTTGGCTTCATAAAGCAATTTTTAATTTTATATTATTTATGGTTTGGTCATTAAATTTGGCATTGTTTGTGGTTGCAGGTCTTATTTTTATGTGCCTGTTCCTTAAGTTTCATTTTAAGCCAATCTACAAATGCTAATATAGTTAACAGATTCAATTACAAATAAATGTGAATAGTAGCAGGCTTTGTGATCAATATATTTTGTAAAAATATTCAACTCTACTTCTGTAAGAGAAGGAACTCTGTACGATCTGGATGGACATGAAAAAGGTGTCAGGGTTGTGCAGTAATGCAAGTTTATGCATCATGCAGTTGTAATTTTCTCGAGGGTAAAATGCAAAATAGCATATATTTTAATGATGTAGTTTTGGTGTCTGATTCTTTTGCAAAGCTTTCCACAGCAACTATCATACAATAAAATAAAACTATCATATGAAGAAATAGAAGTAATTGTGTTTTGGCAGGTCTTTGCAGTTCCCACATGATCTGGGATACATCATATTATATAAATTGGTGTTAGCTATTTTTTTTGTCTTTCTTGTCTATCTGTTCCTCAGTTACCTGCACTTTTTTGGTTGGAATCTTGGTATATTTATTAAAAGAGCAATTTCTCCATCTGATTCCATGTGTAGAGTGATAGATTAAACTTTACAGATTGTTACATTGCAGAACAAAATTGTTTTTTTAATTAATTAGCTGGATTTTCTATTGGGGCTCTACCCTTGAAATTGTGAGGGTTTGTTCACAAGACCCACATCCGATACAATTTCTATGCAAGGATACTGCTTTAACTAATGCTTTATCAGCAAGAAATACTGCTGCAATTGCAATTCATCCTATGGAGATCCTTCTTGCTGCTTGCAACTTCACCTATTGGTCTACCACTCTTACAATCTCCAATCTGTGCTCCTCCACCTTGAATGCTTGTCCTACCTCCTATTTCCTCTTGCAATGAATCTATCACACCTCTCCTCCATCTTTGTAATGTTGCCTTTTTGGCGATTAGCCAATTCATGCACATTAACCAGTTTCCAAGTCTTTTGGAGTCTAATTAGTTTGTTAGGGAGACCTCCAACAATCTTGGAGAAGCATTTGATTAGTTTTGTAGAGCAATTGTTGTTAGGTTTGAGTTCAATTGTTTTTAGGTTGTTGGAGCCTTTTGATGCTTTCATTATTGATTTTTGACCTTTTGGGTGCTCTCCAAACTTCTTGGAGGAACAAATTATTTTTACGCCGAGAGGCATTCTTACAGTCATAGAGATAGGATGAAAGATGTAAAGAAAAACTCCTCAAGTAAAAATTGACATGTCGTAGTTTTTTTATCACAATAAGAAGGTAAGTAAAAAAGAAATAATTTAAATTTACTATTTCATATAAAAGTAAATTTCTAAATTAACATATTTAAAACTAAAAAATATTCAAGATCTTTTTAAAAAATATATTCTTGACATATATATATATATATGAAGTAATCTTATCCACTAAAAATAATATTTATTTATAAGGATAAGATGTTAAAATTATGTAAAAATTACTATTCATAAAAGAAAGTCTCTAAAATTTAAAAAATTAACTATGAAAAAACTTTCCTAAATTTACTATTGAATACAAAAGTTACTAAATTAATATAATTAAAATTACAAAATATTGAAATTTTTTAAAAAACAAAAATATTCTTTGATGTCATTGTAAAACGTTTTTTAATAATAAAAATAAAATTATAAAAATAATGAAAAATAATTATTCTTTTTAAATTTTTTGAATGAATACATTTCAAATTAGAAAATTCAATAAAAAAGAAATATCCTAAATTTATTATTACACATAAAAAATATTCAAAATAGATGCCTCGTGAAAGATATCTCGGCGTATTTTATATATATTACTAAAATAATATATATATGCTAGTTAAAAAGTCATTTGGTTCCCTCCAATCATTGTCCCTAGTCTTCAATATTACTTTGGTATGATCAAAACTGCAAAATTATATCATTTGGGTGTTTTCCGCAACTTGGATATATTATTGAGTTGTTTAATTAATATTTCACTTAAGTTGTCCAATGTTGGAAATATCAAAAGGGACAACTAAGCATAATAGCTCATTTTAAAGGTGTTGAAACGTTATTTCTAATGGATTGTGTGTCTGTGTTTGTCTGTGTCTGTGTCTGTGTTTGTGTATGTGTTTGTGTTTGTGTGTCTGTGTTTGTGTCTTTGTGTGTGTTATATCGTTTAGGTGGTTTAACGCGCGCGCATGCTTTGGAAAAAATATTTTATTCATGAGAACACATTATTATTCTTCAAAAACGTGAAGAGTGCTCCATAAAGTTAATTATTTATTTTATAAGAAGAGTTTTGGAGCAAATGAGGAAAAAAAGGTAACATTTAATTACTTCAAAAATTTATAAAAAGACATTGAGGGTGTATTGTTGGGGTTGTTAATTGATATTGTTATGTTGTCGGATTGAACTTGTGAGTTCTTCTAATCTTTTGAGGAAGAAAACCCTCTTAAGCTTTTTAGTTTTAGATTTGAAAAATAATCCCTAACTAGTCTAAAGTGATTTCATTTCAAAGATCATCATTGTGCTTCAAAATCAGAGTACTAGTTTTGAGTTGTAGATATCAAAATCATTTGTGGAGATTTTGTAGTGTTTTATTAAGGATCTTTGAAGGCAATTTTGGGAGTTTTATAGTTGGGTTGTACCATTCCAACAAATCACCTCATTGTGGGTAATATGCCGAGGGTTTCATTTCCCTTGTTTGCTATTTAAACTTCATTGCTAGTATTGCAAACCGTACAAATTCATAGAGTTTATGATGTTATTGAGGCTATACCAATTCCTACACTTGGTCATACAATAACTAAAGCTTGGCATGTGATTCATTGGGCTAGGCACTTCGTTCATGGGTGATTTTTGAGGTTATTTTGGGTTGCCAATTTTATTGGATCTCTCTATCATTCGAGTGTTGGAGATTGGGCCATTGGTGGTGTGATGAGATGTGTGTTAGTGACTATAGGTGTTGTACAATTCTAGTCTAGGTTATATTAGACCATGGATTGATAGTATTTTAGCTATTGGGGTCTTGTTTTCATCTTGTTTTGGACATTAGAGAAGTCTATCACAATTTGTAAGTTGTTTGAAGGGTGTACAACAATGGGTGAGTGAGTTTGGAGCACTATTATAGACATAACAAACCTTTTACAACCCTGTTACCACCATAAATAAAGTGTTGTAGACCTGCAACGACTCCTATTTTTCTTCTCTAAGGTATCTTCTATGTTGGGCATTTGATTATGTTGATTATCCATGTGGTTTGGCTTCATTTTGGGGTGATTCATCTATCCTATTTCATATCATCTCTTGTATCAACAATGTTTTTTTTCTTTAGATCAATTTTTAATTAGTGGTGATATTGTTTATGGATTAACATTATAAGCTTTAGATGGTCATATCGTCAAAGAACTTCCATTTCCTAATCTTTATTATTGTAACATTGGATGGTAGTATAGCCATTGAGCTTTTATTGTTATTTGTCGATACTTACACCTCTGAATAAGTGGTTAATTGTAATCGCTTACCATTGGAAAGTGGAAGCAAAATGTTTAAATGTTTTCAAATATCGTATAAGTTTTCCCAATGAAAAATGGAAGTGCCATTATAATTCTCATTGAATAAGTGTATGATTTCTTTTTTATGTTGCTTTCACATCCCACTGAATAAGTGGTTTGGTTGTCTTGTCGCTTGATACTTCCTTTCAACAGTTGTGTTCTAGTTCAATTGTAATCCTAAAACCGTATGCTCTCACTTTTCCTATTTCAGAATCTGGGTGATCAGAAAGTGAAAAGGAATTTTTTATGCTTTTATTTACTAGGTGAAACTAACATTTTTTCAAAACAAAAATCTAGGGTGGTTATTATAGTGGTATTGGAGCTAGTGATCTTACCAACTTGTTGGGAAACTAACCTTTGTTGGAGTTTCTTCAGTGCATAGCATTCATTCAACTGTTGTATATCAATTTCTCATGGCTTTGAGTTTCTAAAGGAATTCAACACCCGACAAATTGTTGAAGATTGCAAATCATGGCCTCATGCAATGATGAACAATTAAGAAATAAACTTTATAAAGAAAAAAAGAAACTTAAACATTTGCCTCTAGCTAAGGATGAACTACTATGCATCCTAGATATAGTTGAGAGTTGCTTTGTAGAGAGACCAATTTGATTCCATGGGAATGAAGATTGTTGTGGTTCTTGTAATGAAATATTTGTGTAAATCAAAGCTCTTAAGACATTTAGATGAGGAGGTAAGCCTTGTAGTTGCTTCCCGTGTTAATGAAATTATGAGAATAACAACTCCTCAAGACCCTTGTGTCACGTAGGCATTTCAACTGATTGTTGGAAGTTTTAGAAGTTTGGGTGAAACAAGGAATCCATCCTATGCCAAGAGGGTAAAATTATTGGAAACTATTGCAAAAATTAGATCTTGTGTTATCATGCTAGATCTTGGTTGTGAGGATCTTATTCTTGAGATGTTTCATTTTTTCATGGGTGTTTTTGATATAGGTAAAAACAAGTTTTGAAGGGACCCAAAACCCTTTACAACCAAAAAAACAAGGCTACAAAAAGGACAGCCTGCAGCCAGCCAAAAAAACCAACTCCCAAACAAGACTCTTTAGGATTTACATTTAGAACTACTCTTGTGGGAACATAGAGTCATGTCAAAAGAAGGCCCAGAGAGTTTTGCTTTCTTTCCCTTTACAGTAATCTAGCCTTCTTCCACTTGCTTTTCCTTATCATGCCAGGCTAGCTCACTATTTTCCTGAAGGTGAGTATCTGCAACCTTGGTCTTAGAGATTTCGTCATTATTCCTTCGTATAGACAAAGACTTATTTGAAAAGCCGCTAGATATGGAGGTCATAGCCGTAGCGCTATCACCAAAAATGGCAGCCTAAGACCTAGTCACAATCTCATTAGGAGTAGCCATAATGCCTCCCCCATTTGAGGCATCTGGAGGTGATGCCCCAAGACCCTGTGATTCAGAAGCAACCACCTCAAAAAAACTCCTTTGTTGTTCATATTTCTTCTCAACCGTATAATGTTGTTGAGAAGCGCCTATCCATCAAGTAGCCTTCTTTGTTTTTTTCTCAAATCCGCATTGTGTAGCAACATGTCCTGTTTTAAAACATCTTCTACACCGGAAGGGAATCCCTTCATAATCCAAAGATTGGACCCAAGAACCCTTAGAAGATTTAAGTAAAACCTCAGTAGGCAATCCTTTTAAAACATTAATTTCAACTAGTATGCGGGCAAAGGTGGAATGAAAAATGTCAAAAGATTCATTATCCACCAACAAAAAGTCGCCAAGGGCTTCACCTACATCCTCCAGAAGAGTCACTCCAAAGGTGGAGGGGAAGATTAGGTAACCAAATCCAAATCAGGATTTTGTTAAAAGTTTCAGAAGCAAGGTTGAAATTTGAATGCCAGGGCTTAATCATCAACAAATATTTGTCCTCCCAGCTAAAAAAATTATCACACAAAACTATATTTCTATCTTGAGCATTATCAAACTTAGCAACAAAAAACCCCTTGGCCATAGGGAAAATATGAACTTTACCAGAGATCAGAGGCTCCCACTCATTGGTGATCCAGGAACGCAGCTGAGGGAGGCTAGGCCAAAAACCCCTAAACCGACAAATCACCCCTTAAGCGGAAAGCTTGACAACGTTATCATCTATTTCTTCTACTGTCTCATCCTTCAGCTTCACTGAAATGGCATTTTTCACTGGAATAAACCCACCAAGCGACATCCTTCCATGCTTGAAATCTGCTTTCGACCCCTTAGCATTTGTTGTAGGGACAAAGCCCTTATTCCTCTCCTTGCCAAACCCCATGAGGGCACCACCAACAACGCTAGCACCAAAGCCCTTTGTAGTGAATGACTGCAGAGAACAGCCGCCAGCAGTGTCATCAACACCCAAAACATGGTCAATCGAGATACCATCGCCCTTCTCCTTCGCAGACTCTACCTGCAGCGTCAACAGAGATCCACTACCACACAGGGGACCTCCCCCATCAACACCCTTGCCAACAGCTCGAATCATCTGGCTAGGGTTTCCATCCGCTCGGGTAGCTTTCATTGTTGTCATCGCAATCCATTTTTTCATGGCTGTTGTTAATGAGAATCATGCATGAAAAGTCATATCTTTTGTGCATACCATCATGGTTGTGATTGTGAATAAGAGTGATGAAATCTCCCAATCGCTCTTATCTAATTTATTGGTTGAATTGAGGCAAGAAAATAAAAATTCTACAACTGCACATAGTTTGGTTATAAAGGTTGTTAATAAATGTGAAGAAAAAGTGAAAACTTATTTATCTATTGAGGTTGAGAAAAAAAATGACTATAGAGCATGGCAAATAAGAGCTTAAAGATGAAGAACCTTTAGAAATTTCTTTTGAAGAAGATGAAGGGTTATTTCAAGAGGTTTGTTTTACCAATCTCTAGAATAATCTTTTCAAAGGGCTTGACTCACACGATGACACCATTGAAAAAGAAAATGAAAAAAACACATGAGCCCTTATTGTGTGATGAGCTCCAAGCTTATTCAAATGAAGGTTATGCCAATGGCATCAATTTTGAAGTCACTAATGATGATATTTGGTTTGTTGCAAATTCCATATTAATAGATAATGATGAGCATTCTTATCAAGCCAATGCATTATATTTTGAAATTGAAGGAGAGGTGCATGAGATTTGTGGTAGCCATAATGACATATTGGAAGGTATGAAGATAATTCTGATTTTTATGTCTTCTAAAAACAATTCATTATCCTTGCAAGAATTCGACATTCATGAGGAAGATTGGCATAAACAATTATTAATGAAATTTGAAAATGAAGTTCAAACCTTATCTAAGTTGGATGACACAAAAAGGTTCGTTGAAAGATTAATGCAAATGACACAAAGAGATTAGATTGAACAAATTATAACCTTTGTAGATTTACAAGTAGTAAAGAGTACATTGGAAGAAATGAAATCAACATATTTGCACATGATTGGAGATAGAGATATGGCTATTGAATTTGCAAATGAGGCTTCATCTATATACAATAAAACAGAGGAAAAGGTTGATGAGCTCACCTTTGAGCTTAAACCAACTAAAGACTCTTTGGAAAGAATGAAATCAAAGTACTTACACTTGATTAGAGATTGAGATTATGCCATCAAATTTGTAAAGGAGTCCATTAGTGCATTCAAAGAAGAAGAGATAAAGGTTGATGAGCTTCCTCTTGAGCTTGATTCAACAAAATACATGTTAGAAAATACTCAAATGACACTAATGGAGGTAGAAGGTTAGCTAGTTGATACAAAACATTTTAGGGAGCAAGAGAATGAACAAAGAACTAAAGAAATCAAGCAAGTAATTGATGAGCTTGATAGATTTCAAGAGGAGTTGACTTAGAGAGTTTCCCAAAGGAATCAGAAGTTGCATGTGCAAATTTGATCAATAAGATGAGTTTGAGCAAGAGGATAGGAACGACTTTCAAATTTTTGATAATCTTTTCTTTGAAATAGGTGCAGAGTTAACTATGATTGAAGATGAAATATCTAGTGACAATTTCAAGATATGGGATCCTGGTGAAGTTTCCAAGCATGAGAAAGAGTGTGGTTTTTGACTTACTAATGATTTAAGATTATATCATGAGGATGTGCCAAAATTTGTGATTGGGAATCCCCCAAGAAGGTCACTTGATAAGGAATGCATAAGTGAGGTTGAAGATGAAGGTTCCACATGGGATGTGTTGAAACATGGAGATTACATCATCCCTAACCTTGATGAGTTTCCAAAAAGTGTTTTTGAGCTTGCTAGAATTTTTAAAACAACAGTAGATACTGCAAGTTCAAAACATTTTTTGCAAAAAGAAATGGTAAGGCAAGGGTCCAAACATGATATCCACTTATTTGACAATCCACTTTTTGGAATGGGAGCTGATTTGGCATATGCAAATCCTTCTTTGAAATAAAATATGAAGATATCAATTGCTTCTAGATCCTTGGTGATGCTTTCATGGTTGATTTGCAAGAAGAATTCAAAGATGTCACAATACTCGATGGGAAGTAGGAGGATGAGTTCACAATCAATGTAATATTATATGTTGGTTACAAGGATCCTAGTTCCTTAAAGGTGCAATTTGTTGATGACACTTGAATGATTTGCATGAGATACATTCTTTTTGAAGAAGATGCTTTTAGTTTCATCAAGAGGTCTTTTGATGAGGCACACATGAATAATAGTTATGCAACAAAAATATGGTGGAGTTGCTTCATTCCTTCGAATTCATGATAGAGGTCACCAACAAAGTATGTTAGAAGGTTACAATGGCCTGAGATATGCTCCTTGGAAAAAAAATCAAATTTTTAGTTTTGGCTCTACTGTATTGTTGTAGATTAGCCACCTCATATTTGGGTTTGCTCACATTTGTGCAGGATGGCACAAATTTTCAGTCCCAGGGATGGAGGAACTATTAGTTGGAGGTTGTTTGGGGGCCTTTTTCAACCTCTTCATGGTGATTTTGAGAATTTCAATGCTCACCATTCATGTCCTTGCAAGGAGATTGTATTTATGCAACTGTTGTCCTACTTCAAGGTTTTTGATTTTGAGAAAACTAGATTATGAGTTGTTATTTCTATATTTTATCAACAACAAAATTGAGTATTTTGGGACCACTAGACTATCAAAGTATGTTGGAATGTGGGTCTAGTCAAAAAAATTGACTAGTACAATCATCATAAATTTGTTTGGGTTAGAAAATAAAGTGACTTATGATTTTAATAATTTATTTTCAACTTGCATACAAGCTGATTTGTGTTCTTTCATGAAGGAACAATTCAAATTTTTGTCCACAACATTAATTTGGAGATAGCTGACTTGTGTGGATGACTTGTTGAGGTATGCTCATTCTCTCACCTCTATATTATTCGATGATACAATGATTTGGGATCCATGAATTTGTAAGATTGGTAGATTGCTTCACAGGGAAACCAAGAATGCTAGTTAGAAAATCTTCAATTACACTAGTGTAGAGCAACAAAATCACAGGAAAGCATTCTTCTGACTTATTTGGGATCTTGGAAATTTTTGGGTCTATTCGAGATCAATGTGGATTTTGTTGTGATTGCTTGCATACGAGAAAATTTGGGGACGGAGGACTGTAAGGTTCCATTTTTTATGCTTAGCCAATTCATGCACATTTAGCCAGTTTCCAAGTCTTTTGGAGGCTAATTGGTTAGTTAGGGAGAACTCCAACATTATTGGAGAAGCATTTGATAAGTCTTGTAGATAATTTTTTCTTAGGTTTGAGTTTAGTTGGTTAGTTGGAGCCTTTTGATGCTTTTACAATCAATTCTTGATCTTTTGGATGCTCTCCAAACTTCTTGGAGAAGTAAAATATTTTTAGAAAGTCACATGGTTGCCTCAAATAATTGTCCCTAGTCTTAAGTATCATTTTAGTATTGACCAAAATTATAAAATTATATTATTTGGGTGCTTTTTGCAACTTGGATATATTATCGAGTTATTTAATTAATATTTCACTTAAGTTGTCCAATGTTGGAAATATTAAAAGGGACAACTAAATGTAATAACTTATTTTAAGGTGTTAAAAAATGATTTCTAATGGATGCATTGGAAAATAGACTTTATTCATGAGAAAACATTATTATTCCTCAAAAAGGTGAAAAGTGCTCCATAAAGTTAATTATTTATTTTTTTAAAGGAGTTTTGGAGCAAATAAGTGAAAAAGTAACATTTTATTGCTTCAAAAAGTTATAAAAGGAGGTTGAGGGCTCATCGTTGGGGTGTGTTGATTGATATTGCTATGCTTTCATATTGAACTTGTGAGTTCTTCCAATCTTTTAAGGATGAAAACCCTCTTAAGGTTTCTAGTTTTAAATTTGAAAGATAATCCCTAAGTAGATTAGAGTGATTTCATTTCAAACATCACCATTGTGCTTCAAAATCAGAGTACCATTTTTAAGTTGCAAATAATAAAATCATTTTGTGGAGATTTTGCAGTGCTTTTTTGAGAATCTTTGAAGGTGATTTTGGGAGTTTCGTAGTTGGGTCGTACCATCTAACAAATTGCCTCATTGTGGGTAATATGTGAGGGTTTCATTTCCCTTTTTTGTTGTTTACACTTCATTGTTATTGTCTTGTAGGCCGTACAAATTCACAAAGAGTTGATGTTTTTGTTGGAGGTTGTACCAATCCCTACACTTGGTCATATAATAACTGAAGCTTGGCATGTGAATCCTTGGGCTAGGTGCTTCATTCATGGGTGATTTTTGAGGTTGTTTTGGGTTGCCAAATTTATTAGCTCACTCCTCTTTCATTTGAGTGTTGGAGATTGTGCCATTGGCGGTGTGATGAGATGTGTGTTAGTGACTAGAGGTGTTGTACAATTTTGGTCTAGGGTCCAAGTTATATTAGACAGTGGATTGATAGTATTTTAGTTGTTGGGTTTTGTTTTCATCTTGTTTCAGACATTGGAGAAGTCTATCACAATTTTTAAGTTGTTTGAAGGGTGTACATCAATGGGTGGGTGAGTTTGGAGCATTATTATAGACATAACATACCATTTACAACCTTGTTACCAAAAAAAATCATGTATTGTAGACTTGCAAAAACTCCTATTTTTCTTGTCTAAGGTATCTTTGGTGTTGGGTATTTGATTATGTTGATTATCCATGTAGTTTGGCTTCATTTTGGGATGATTCTTCTATCCTTTCATATCATCACTTGTATCAACAATGTGTTGGCCCACATTTTCCATTGTGTCAAAAGATCGATCTATCAATGTTTGATACAAACAATAGAGACATGGATCAAATGGGAGGTGGTTAGTCCCTTGTCACAAATCTTGAGGGGAGTGCTGACCGTTTGCTAACAATCTCCCCATCAGCATTACCCAAGGGGATTAGAACCCATGACCCAATGCTCTAATACTAATTCTTGGCCCACATTTTTTGTTGTGTCAAAATATCAATCTATCAACATTCGATACAAATGGTAGAGACATGGATTGCATGGGAGGCGGTTAATCCCTTGTCACAAATCTCGAGGGAAGCATTGACCATCTGCCAACACAATATTCTTCTTTTACCATATTTTAATTAGTGATGATATTATTTATGGACTAACATTGTAAGCTTCAAATGGTCATACCTTCAAAGAACTTCCATCTCCTAAGCTTGATTATTGTAATACTAGATGGTAGTACCGCCAATAAGCTTCTATTGTTATTTGTTGATACTTACACCTCTGATTAAACGGTTAATTGTAATCACTCACCATTGGAAAGTGAAAGAAGCATGTTTAAATGTTTTTAAATATTGTATACGCTTTCCCATTGAAAAGTGGATGTGCAATTTTAATTCTCATTGAATAAGTGGATGATTTTCTTTTGTGTTTTGCTTTCACATCCCATTGAATAAGTGGTTTAGTTGGCTTACCACTTGATACTTTTTTTTAATATTTGTGTTCCAATTCAATTGTAATCCTAACATCATCTGCTCTCACCTTGCCCATTCAAGGATTTGGGTGATCAAAAAGTAGAAAGGAGGTTGTTATGCTTTCATTTACCAGTTGAAACTAACATATTTTTTTAAAAAAACTAGGGTGGTTATTACAATCTCCCTCTTATGTTCCTTTCATGTGCTCTACATTGATGCTTATACTTTTAATCTAATCCTACAATGCATCTACTTATTCTCCTCCCCTCCTATGTGCAATAATCTTGCATGCTTCACCAACGTCATCTACAAGACTAATGCTATCTATCAACTGAAGTGGGACAACCATGTCAACATGCCTACTAGTGCTAAGATGTCACTTATGGATATTTGTACCTTTATCTCCAACATGAGAACCAAGTGGCCCTTACCAAAAAATTATGGAAAAAAATACATTGTCACTTATATGCTAACGATGTTAAGGTGTATCACCCCTATGTTTTGTCATGGGAATCTTGAGGTGAGGTAAGTGAAGATCAAAAAATGAATAAAAGACAAAAAATAGAAAATAAATGCAAATGAAGAACAATTAATTTTCATTTTACCTTTCTCACCTCATGGATTGAGCTGAAGTAGATGCACCCATGTCTACTTGATGTGCTCCCTGATGATGTTGTAGTTGGATGGAATGTGGTTGTTTATACTAGCAACATGATGATGGGATTAAAGATTGATAAAAGAAAATGACAACATAAGGATATGATGAAGGTAGATTGTTCAAGAAAAGGATTGCATAAGGATATGATGGATGAAGATTATATCAAAGTGAGAGAAAATGCCTCTATTTATAGATTTTTGATGTGTGAAATCAATGGCTAAGATGCATTTACTAAATGGACGGTCCAAATTGAATGGAATGATGAATACTTAGCCTTGTGATAAGTGTCGCATGAGGAAAGGAGGTGTAAGAGATGTGCTCACACATTGGAAGAAAATGAAAGAGACATGTCTATGACATGTGTAAGAGGTAGGGTGGATTGGGAAAGTGACATGTCTATGCCATGTGTAAGGGGTAGGTTGGCTTCACATTTGTGAGAGATATGCTCACACGTGTGAGCAAGGGGTAGGATAGTTAGGTTAGGACACTTGTCACATGGTGAAAAGTTTAAATTTTGATTCATGTAGATGAATTTAAAGGCTAGGATTGAATGGACAAGGATTGCTGGTGAGGTGGAATTAAACAATAAGAAAATGGTAATGAAGGTTAGTTAGCCTAAATAAATAAATTAAGTAGGTATTAATTAATTTCCTTAGTTAGAAGGTTTGGGGGCTAAGGTTAGATTTAATTAAATAAATATAAATTTATTTAATTAAGGTATGGGATAAGGATGGATTAAATAAATATTATGTATTGAATTAATAGATAGAATGGGGTAAAGTCAAGTGTGGTCGGGTATGGATAGATTTAGATGTATACATTGTGCCCCTCTTTGATATAGTGTCACAAATACAAAGAGTTACATTGTATCAAAAAAGAATAAAATATAGTGGATAGAAAGGGATGAGGACTAGTGACATGATTCCCCAATCATTGGTAAAATGAGGAAGGATTACGAGGAGTTTTTGGTATGCCCCCTTGAGAGGACATGCGGGTTCAAAGAACACATGCGTGCTCTCAAAATGGAGAGGAGGACTAGAGGATAATGGATAAGAATCATGATGCAGTGGTATAAGAAACCTAGATTTGATATTGTACTTGATGTTATGCACCACATAAGGAACCAAGGTGACAATGTGCTAAGTACATGAGAAAAAAGGTCAAGTGCAAACATATATACCTTATAACACCATGATATGGAAGACCATTATGCCCTTATGGAAATAGAGTGAAAATATCATGATAAATACCAATAATGATAACACACTCAAGCAACAAGCAAGCATGCACAACAAAGCAAAAACAAACCAAGATAATGCCCCTAGTTAAGTTGAAAACCAATTGATTTATGATGAGGAGGATAGAAATGTTAACGATAAGAACAATGCATACACAAAGGATTGTGTTGTTAATGATAAGAAAAACACATGGATTCATTGGATTAATGGATTAATGTATTTTAGCTAATTTGGATCAAAATGATGGATTGCTTTTGGATGATGAGGTGGATTGAAAGATTGGATTTCATGGATTAGGATTGATTTCATTTGGATGGATTGATTAGGATTTTTGGATTGGTATGATAGATGGATGATAAATGGATTAGAATAAGATAGGATTGGATGGAGGATAGGAATGGATAGGATCCAATGACAACAGCGAACCAAGGATTGGTAAACTATGGAAAGATAGATGGATTGCTTGGATATGAGATAAAGGGGATTAAGTGGATGGATGAAAGGTGATGGGAGATAAGAGGATGGTGGATTAAGGATAAGATGATGGAGCTCCAAGGACTATGTTATAGAGGAACATGATGCCCCACACTAGAGGAAGTGCAATTATGGATGGAATATGTTGAAAGATGTAAGAGATGGAGGATAGTGGATATGAATGTAAAGGAGAGTAAGGATTGCCTTATCAAAAGAATGTATGGATATTTTCCCCTAGCTCTTTATCAAGATCAAAATTGGAAAAAATGAGGATGGAATTAGATAGGATGATGGATAGGGGATGAATGATAATGAAAGAGATGGATAGGATGTGATATGGATTAGTATTACCCCCAAGTGTAGAGTGAAAATGGATGGGAGGATTGCACATGACACATGTTTGCTAGGTTTTCATCATGGTACTTGTCCAAGGTGCCACAAGAAGTGGTCTTCAACATTGGACGAATGATTTCTCTTTACTTTTGTCTTTTTTCTTTCTTTTTATTTTTTATTTTTTGGATATGTGGAATAGAAAGGATGGATAATGATGAGGATAGTCATGTGGATAGGTGGATTCAAAAGGTCATGTGGATGATGGGGAGATGGACGAAGGAATAAAACATCTAGTTCCATGTATGATATCCCATGAAAAAGTGCTATAATTGACCATGACAAGCAAAGATATGCTCATAGAGGTTGGTAAAATGATAGAAAGTGAGATAAAATGGATTTATGCATGGATTAAACGAGGATTAAGGGGAATAATTTTTTGATAATGGATGAAGGGTTGGAATACTAGTGGATGAGTGGATGTACATATTGGCAAGCTCAACATTGGCACACCCCTTGAAGGGTGGTGGAGTTGTAGAGGACAAGTGAATTTTGAATTTGGAGATTTAGATGGAGTGAATATGGATTTTGGTACATAAGGGCCAAAAATAGAGTTGGAGGATGGGGTAATTTTGGATGGAGGATTAGAGGACTTAGGAGTGGATGAAGCTATTGTATTAGCAATTTTTTATGCCAATTTTGATTGTTCTTTGAGATGTATTGCTTTTATGAGTAGTTTAGGAACCCACATGGTTTTTGATTTTTGCTTCGTGGGCCTTTGTGGCCTTTTGGATTTAATTTTTTTCTTTTGGATAATTTTTTTCTTTGTTTTAGCATGTGTTTTTATGGGACATGGTGATTCTTGGATTTATGTGGATTTTTAGATTTGGCATCCAAATTGCTTCCAAGCGCTATGTGATTGGTGGATGGAGAGGAATGATAACGTTAGAAAAGGAAGAGATAGAAGAAATTTTGGATAGTCGTGTGGGTAGAAGAACAATAAACATGCAATATATAGATTACTTGGTGAAATGGAGAGGAAGACCTGTTGAAGATTCATTATGGTTATCTTAAGATGACGTTAACCATCTTGGTTTTCCTCTAACACCTGAGAAGTGATAGGGCCACTTTTAAAATTAACCTAGGTTCCTGACACAAGAGCATCCAATGGTGTAAGGGAAATCTTGCATCATCCAAAAATATTTTATTTTCATTTTGTTTGTATTTTCTTTAGTTATTTTGGGGCCCATGGCAACTCATGTAGTCTTTGGGATAGTTAGAATCTTGAAACAAAAGAAATAGTCACCTCTTATTTTTAGTAAGTCAGCCTATTCGAGTTCCTATAGACACAAAAAATTGACTCCAAGGAGTGAAATTAGAAAATAATATTTTTGGTGAAAGAATCATCTCAAAATCCTATATCGTTTGGAAGATATTAAATTTTCATCCTGAGGAATTTCTCCTATGAAGTTTAAAACTAAAAATTGAGGCCCTTCGGAGCCAAGGAACAAGGTACAAAATCTTTGATCTTATAGATCTAAAAAAATGTGGTTGTATATATCTTCACAAGATTTCCAATGATATATTACAATTGAAAATTTGACGGTTGAATCGAAAGTTATGACCCCAAGAAGTTGTAAACATTTAAACATAAAATTAAAAAATAAAAATCTTCTAGAGCAAGAAATAGGCGGTGGAATTTCTAGCGCAAAAATGGAGTTACACCTTCTAGAATATCCTAAGGTTGTTACACTTCTTGGATAAAGAGGGAGAACAGGGGTTACAAAAGGGAGCTCCAGTAGTGCAAATTGTAGTTTTTGGCTTACAAATTTCTATAATAAGAAGGCCCATGTGGCTATAGTATGTTATTTTCTAAGTATTGTAATTTCACTTCATCAAGATAATAGAAAGCAAGTGTTTCTTTTTGGATTTTTTATTTATCTCTCATGTTTAGTTGTGTGTGTGTGGTTTTGTAAGGGGAGTATCCTCATCACAAAAGGTTACACTAACTTGGCTAGATAAATTTTATAACCAATTTATGACATTAATCAATTACTATCAAATATCTAGAGCATGTAGTAACCATAGTGAATTTATGGAAAATTCACTAGATTGTATTAATTTTATAATGCCCAACTAAGAAAGCATCCAATTATAATGACCCACTTTACTACAACAATCGTTAAATAATTACTCATGGAAATGACTCTATATAATTAGCATCCATGTCTATTATGAAGCAAGTTAAAGTAATGAACATAACTAACTTTGATTAATTACCTCAAGAATGAAATTTCCCATAAACAAGACTATTAATTATTTAAAAACCAAAAATTAATTTCATATAAATCTTTTTCCTTCTTATAATTTTGTCACTTTTCTAATTAGTATTACATGAATTCAAGAATAACTATGTTCAACCAAGAATCCAAATGAACGATTAGAGTTAATAACAAAGTTTCTTCAGATAACTCATATAAAACAAACTTTTCAAAAATAAGTGTTTCAAAAGAACCCACATACACAAAACAACTTGCTTTTGGCATAGATAAGGAGATAATAATTACAACTAACCTTGTTAGGAATCAATAAGTTTAATATCACAAAACAAAATAATATAACTCCAAGTGTTTTTAACAAAGAAATAATTAACATGCTACTTTGTTTTCCAAACTAAGGATGAAACATTTAATTAATCCTATTTGTAAACTTCACCCTAAAATATCAATAAATCAAAATTTACTCAATAGTTAAGATATTGCACATAATAGGACCCTAAGCAAAATAAGTTAACAATTCCCCAAAGTTCCTAGTGTTGGAACCCTACTATGATACCAAATGTCATGCCCCAAATTTTACACAACTAAATAATATGCAACCACCAATTTTTTTGAACAAATGTGTACGAACACTAATAACAATCAACCACACGTGAACACAGTAGCATTCTAATGATAAGGTTATTATTAAATACCCAAAATAAAATTTAATTTTTCTTTGAGAAAAGTAACCTTAAACCCGACTCAAGGTTATTAATTTTTCTTAGAAAAAAGTAACCCATGTCATTCTAGAATAATCATCAATTAAAAGCATGAAATACCTGTCACCTTGAAGACTTCTTACTCTTGTAGGACCACAAAGATCTGTATGCACTAATTCCAACAGTCTGGTAGTAGATTGTTCTTTGACTTTGAAGCTTCTTCCTTCTTGCTTTTCGATTTGAAATTCTTTACAAACAACATTGATAGGTTTTGTAATCTTTGGCAGATCTCTTATAACTTGAACTGAACTGATTCTTACTAAGTTATCAAAATTGATGTGACACATTCTTCTATACCATAGCCAACTTTCATTAATCTGAGTCATAAAGCAGTGACCATTAGCAACCTTAAGCTGATAAACATTTTCATATGTCCTTCTAGCAACAACCACAGTGTATCCTTTACTACACAGTTTTCCAACACTCAAAAGGTTATGTCTTAAACCCTTAACATAGTAAACATCATTAGTATAATGCTCACCATCAAAACTGATAGAACCTTTTCCACATATCTTAGTAGATGTATCATCACAAAATCTAACACATCCTCCATGATATTTTTCATGTTTAAAAAAATTACTCTTGTCACCGATCATATGATTAGATCATCCACTGTCAATGATATAGTAATTCTTCTCCTGTCTAATATGAAAATCAGATACCAAAGTACCTTCAGTCTTATCCCTTATCTCTGAAGGTATTTCCTTCACACATCTCTTAGAGTTAGTAGAAATAGATTCATCTTTTAAATCCATGAACAAGCATTCATCATCATCATCTCCATAATCAGATTCATCATCAAAAATACTTGCATCTTCTCTAACATAATGACTTTTCTTGATCATCTTACCTTTGTTCTCCTTATTTTTGTTATTCAAAAATCTGTTTGGACATCTTTAAGCATAGTGACCTATCTTTCCACAACTGAAACATTTGAAAGAAAACTTACCACTGTACTTACCAGTACCCTTCTTCATTCTCCTTATAAAGTTAGCTTCTATATCATCAAGATCCTCCTTATCTAATTTCTTAATCTCCTTTCATTTCCCAACCTTAAAACCAGTCTCAGTTTTTGCACCACTATTGTTCCAAATCCTCTCATCTCAAAAGCAATTAAAGAGCCATACAACTGATCTTTGGTATATTGATTCAAATTTTGCAAATTCTTCAAAAGAAAAAACTTTATGACTATAAGATTTAAGAAGAGTTCTAAGAATTTTATTTACTACTTTTGGTTCTTTGAGTTCGCCACCAAGACCTTTAATGGAAGTAACCACTTCATCTACCCTCTGCATAGAGCTTGTAAAATTTTCTTCTTCAAACATCCACAAGTTCTCAAACATGATCTTCAGATTCTGCATCTTAGCTTCTTTGACCTTATCATATCCTTCATAAATTCTTTCTAACTTTTCCCAAATTTGTTTAGTAGTTTTCAAACTCATAACTTTCACCATTTAGGATTTGTAAGACTATTTAAGAGAGCATACCTTACTTTACCATTTCTTTCATAGGATTTGATTTCATCAGTAGTACTTGGACCATTTTTAGGTTCAGTATATCCAGTCTTCACAAACTTCTAGACATCATATCCAAGATAAACAAAAAATCCTTCCATCTTTGTCTTCGGGAATGCATAATCCATTCCATCAAATATAGGGATCTCTTTCTTGTGTACCATCCCAAATCTACCTCAAGCATCTAAGCTTCTTCCAAGGAACCTTGATCTGATACCAATTGTTGAATGCAAAAGACAACTAAGAGAGGGGTGAATCAATTATGCCTTAAAACTTAAAAACCCTCATACACATTCAAATCCACATTAATATAATTAACCCTTAATATTTTATAATGATTTAGCATGAAAGGAAAATAACATAAACTAAAACAAATCGCCATGCACAAGAGAACACTATATTTACATGGAAAACCCAAGATGGGAAAACTATGGTGAAGATTAGCTTGCAATATAAAGTAATATCAACACCAAATACAATAGGGCTCACTATTGGAGGGATCACTAACAAAATAGAAAAGAAGATATCTCGAGGAATGTTACAAAGAGAAATCCATCTCAATGCAACATAGAAATCCACCACAATATCAACAACACCTTCATAGAATGACTGAATAATTATAGACACCTTCTGCTCCCTGCATCCAATAATCTAACACATGAAACCTTGCATTGTACTTTCCAAATTCGCACTCTAACACACTATGATTCACATCATTCACATCTTTCTTGACTATCTTTGCATCCCTCAACAACGCAACACATATTTATATCATCTTCACTATTGGAGGGATCACTAACATAATAGAGAAGAAGATATCTAGAGGAATGTTACAAAGAGAAATCCATCTCAATGCAACATATAAATCCACCACAATATCATCAACACCTTCACAGAATGACTGAAGAATTATAGACACCTTCCGCTCCCTACATCCAATAATCTAACACATGAAAGCTTGCACTGTACTTTCCAAATTCGCACTCTAACACACTATGGTTCACATCATTCACATCTTTCTTGACTATCTTTGCATCCCTCAACAACTCAACACATATTTATATCATCTTCAACCTTGAAAACATTCTCCACGGTCAGATATGTGCCTCAACTATGCAAATCCAAATTAGGTCGGCACCAAAACACTTTCATGGCAGATAGAAGTGAAGGCGGACCACACCACTCCTTGTTTGGGACCCAAATCTATAACACCACACTACAACACGCTTCTACAAACAATAAATATTCACCGTAATTAGTGTAAACACCAAGGTCAACCGTTACCCATGTGAACACCATTAAAATTTTATGTACACACTTCCTTTGATCTAACAAAAACTCGAGGACAATAAATGTCACTTGAACATAACCTAGAATATTCCATAAACATCCTAAAATATAACAAACTCCTTTGCAACAAATTCCACCTGAGAAATGTACACACCTAGTACACTTCAAATAACACTGCCATACACCACAACTTAAGAAACTGACTTCTGAATCACCAAAAATTAAAAAAACTTAATTGAGGAAAGATACCAACATTGTAAACACCTCTTCAGATCTGCAAGACTTGAAACCAAACTATGGAGAAATGCGAAGCAAAAACATTTCTCCTAGATATTTCTGTAATACACTGTTCACATATTGGTGAACATAAATTCTTCTGTACAATGATCCAACACACCAAATTTTGAATACGTCTCTGAACACCTCTGATCAACATATTTGAAATGCATAGGAATATCTTTAACCTAGAAGAAATGTGAAGCAACACCAAAACACTACTTTGCAACCCAGAACACTGTTGCAACTCACCGTTTCCTCTTTTTCTCAAATTTTCTCAACAAAACTTGTTCAAACCAAGCATCAAAGACACATCCTTATCATCTTCAATACTTCATCATCACCACCTAGCCAACTGCAACATAGCAACTCAACCATATATCCATAGAAAGAAGCTTATCAAAGTAACACTAGAAGTTGACATTAGTATCTTACTAATGACAACATAATGCAACTAATCAAAGCATGGATAACACCAACATACTCTTGCAACAATCTCCCCCAATAATGATCTTCTTCCTCATCATAAAATTGAAACTAATGACAACACAAGCTTGTTGACATAAATGGCAACACCAATCTTCTCATACTTGCAACAACTACTACACAATTTATAGTTTTACAACTCAACATGGACATTGTTAATATCGTTGTTGTTCACATTGTTCATATTCTTAGTCAATAATGATATTATTGAAATTGAAAATCAAAAAAATAACATTGTTAGAAGATAAAGTATTCATTACCCCTTATCTCAAATACATATTATTAAATTCCTAATCCTTGTGTTGAAAAAAAAAAAATTGAAGAACTAGACATACTAAATCACAAATTCCAATGCCTAACCCAACTTATAAAGAAAAGAGTACTATATTCGAACCAATTTAAAACTAGTTGTAACATATAACCAAATATCTATTAACTGTAAGGCTAGATCACTTGTTCCCTTAAAACATTAAATTTAACTTCATCAATTGACTAACTTTGGGAATTTAGATTTTATTTACTAAAAATTTAATTTACAAGGAAATAAAACCTCAAAAGCTAGGATTGAGAGAATTTAGCCGATTCAATTTTATTGAGAAGTTAAAATTTAACACTATGTCATGGAGATTATTAACTATTTGTTTTCAAATTTCTATTTTAGTGCAAAGTTTATCATTTCCCCAAATAAATAATATGATAACAATATTCCTAAGCTTTTATTAAACAACAATAGCCATTTGATCACAAATACATATTTTCTTTAATTTGCAACCAATTTATAACCCCTTAAAATTAGTTGATTTTTCTCTATTGTTTATTGGCTCTTCCACATTCAATTTGATACTACTACTACTACTACTACTACTATTAAACAACAAATAGCCATTTGATCACAAATACATATTTTCTTTAATTTGCAACCAATTTATAACCCCTTAAAATTAGTTGATTTTTCTCTATTGTTTATTGGCTCTTCCACATTCAATTTGATACTACTACTACTACTACTACTACTACTACTCAACAATATGGATTGTGGATGTAACGCCCGTTGTGCAAACCCCAGAGAACAAACATTGCAACCAACTTTTCTTTTTTTAAATAACATAAGGTAAACATGCAATTAAACATTAAATACATTTACATTGCACATTAACATCTAAACATTACATTCTCTGGGGCACGCGAGGTCACATCGCAACACAACTAATAACAAAAGTAAAAGATAATTATTAAACAACTTATCCAATTATATTAAAATAACCAATAATAAAAATACATCCATAAACCAAGAGTGAGAGTATCACTACATCACATATTACAACCATAATGAGTCATTTACAATAATGATACAAAGGATCCTAACTATTACATCATTGTTTAAACATAAGATTACATGTTCTCAATAATGAGTTACAATAAATTTTCCATACATGTGGGATGATACAAAGTACAATAACAT
>VDFB02371643.1:0-65171 GCA_007258455.2 Sequoia sempervirens | reverse complement strand
ACTAATTGACCCATAGGGTGTAATTGACTTAAGGAAGATATTATTGGATATATAATAGTAAGCATGAGAATATAATAATAGATTGATAGTCAAATGTATCATGAGATATTATTAATAATACAATAAATCAATAACAAATTATCATCATGAAAGTATATAAAATCATCCAAGCTATAAAATATATCAATCAGAAATTCCCCCATTTCCATGCACTTACCTATGGTATCCATGAACATGAGTACACATAAGGTATGATCAAAATAATAAGTAGGATCAATAACACCCAACAATTAAATGGGATCTAATAATATCAATTGAAGCAATAGCATATATATTATGAAATATGATTGATATGATCAATGGGACATGTGAAATAAATGAGACACATAATATACATGGTAAAAGGCTTGATAGTAGAGAAAATATTCAAATCTAGCAAGTAATCACAAGATATGTGTTATAAATATATAAATCATTTAAGGCAATATCAATGTGATAAGGACATAATCATAATGCACCTCAATGTAGAATCAACATGATAGACTTTGACAAAATATATCTCAAGGAAGTATAATTTGTATTATTGAGATCAAAATTTTAGACAATATATGTTCAAGATAAATAGGACCAAAACATATGATATGAAAATTTGGTCATAATAAATGTTAGGATCTTGAGATATTGATAGAACCTTGATGTACATAAGATCACACATAAGATATGATAATGCAAATCCAATAAATACATGATAGAAAAACACGGTGCTCAAATGCAAGCATACATAAGGATCAAAGCAAAATGTTCAATGCAAGATTAATACATGTGTACCTTAAGAAGCAATAAGCAACAACAATATCATGAAGGCATGCATATAGTAATATGAAATTATGTAGTCATAATATACAACAATGCAAGACAGTCATATAAGGGCAAGACGGAACAATGTAACCATGTAAGATATAACAATATTGGATCTATGATGTGACTAGTTTTTATAGAAAACAATAACATATAATATATTAATAATATCATTAATTTAATAATTATAATGGTATTTCTTTTAAATGACAAAAAATATATATAAATTAAATTATGTACAAAAGTTTAAATAACAATATTATCTATTTTTTGAATACTTAAACAAAAAAAATTAATTAAAAAATGTTAAAAATATAATTTGATTTTTTTTCATTCAAAATAAATAATTTTACAACTTTCAAATTCTCCATTGACTATTTTATTTTATCATCATATTTTACCACTTTCATTAATATTGATTTGTCTTATTTTACCACTTTTCATAATTAAAAAAATTATTATCTATCATATGAATTATGAAGATTTTATACCAACTATTAAAAAGTCATTTAATCATTAAATAGATGCCATTAAAATAGAAGTGATTGGATCAAGGAAAAAACAAAGGAAAATCTCTCTTGATAATTTTATCCATGCAGTTACAAATACACTATGTGAAAATTGATACGTTCAATTAAAAAAAAACTGAGTTATGATTTAACAACTCAGATGTCCAAAACATGAAAATATATGAAATAAATTTTAAAAATTAAAATCCTTTCCACAATATTAAATTAATGATGAAAATTAGATAAATAAACATACATATTTTAAATAGCTAAGATATAAACAAAACTAGGCTAACATAAAAATACATTAATCTGTAACTATATAAATATATCAGTTACAATTACTCTAAACTAAAAACAGTGTGATTACGACTTCACTGTGATCAAAATAGATGGGACTTATCCGTAGGCAGTCATTCTGAAAATGGCAAAGGCTATGGAGGTGACAATTTGCACCGGGCATAGATGGACATCCAACATCTGATGGTTGTGCCCATGCAAACCCCCTACAGTCCTCTTAATAGTTTCTGCTGTGTTGTGCACCTACGCTGGTGTCCGATTGTCACATCACCTCCAGGTCCCGGGTTGTGTAAGTAATTAAATTATATTTACGCGGAAGGTGTGTGTCCTATTTGAGATGGGTGACCTCCTTTTTATCATCAACAGTGGGAAATGCTGGAAAGTGGATGCAATACGATTACATTAATCTCACCGGTTCATCCTTTTACTAGTGTTTGTTCGCCACTTTTCACATTTCATTTATTTTGGTTGTCCATCACTTTACACTGTTTCGCCGTCGTCAGTTTTGCATTATAAATTAAATAGCATGAATTGCTGTATGAAATTTGAAAAGTAAATTTATTTTTTTATTATGTAATTAATATAGTTTAGTTTTTAATATTATTTTTTTAAAGTTTTAATTATTTAAAGAATTTGTTTATAAAAATATATATTCTACTTTAGATATTAGTTAAAACCTAATTCCCTTCATTATGTATAATAACTTTAAACATAAAGTAGTATTAAATACTACTTAATATCTAAGGTTTTAACTAATTCTCTTAATAATGTTTTAGTAGAATTTGTTTTAGTAAAATATATATTATTACCCTATAATATCTATAAAAAAATAGTAAAATAAAGATTATTATAAGGAAAATATTTCCCATTTTTTTAGTTAGATATTATTTTTATATTAGTTCACTAACCAATATAAAAATAATATCTAACTCCTATTATTTCTCTATAAAATAATAATTCCCTATTATTAACTAAACCTTAATAGTAATATTAAGGGAATTTAATATTAGTTAACTATTGATAAAATAAGGGAAAGTTAATAAGGGAATTATTAAACTAAAAAAAAGTTCCTTTTATTATTGTTTTAGTTGATTTAAACCAATAATAGTATTATAGTTATAAAAATTAATAGGTTTTAAATAGTGTAAACTTTAAATATTATTGAACATTAATTAAAATACTATTTTTATTATTTTCCATTCTATTTGAAATACTGCTTTTGTATTGTTTTAAATTTTTTTTTGTTAGTTTTGCACCTCCAAAAGATCCATTTGAAATTTAAAATTTCATAATGGTTTCAAACTAACTCCCTTCCCAGCCGGTATTGGCATGGTGTGATGGTTTATAGGTGGCATTGTTGTTCTTGTCACCAAGGTTCAAACCCCATTGGGGTGGTATTGTTGAATGGTTGTATCCGGTTCATAGCTCCGGTCAAAAGCGTTTACCCCTTGAATAAATAAAACTAACTCCCTTCCCACTAACCACTATTATTATGCATTTTACCTTTTTTTTTTACCTTAAATATTTATACAAGAATATTTTATTTCCTTATAAACATAACAAAACAATATCAAATAAAAATGACTAGGATTTAAATTTTAGTGTTTCAAATTTGCATGTGAAATACATGTTCAAAAATATTATTATCTATATTTTTTAGTGTACTGGATATTACACTAAATGGTTTTTTAGTTTAAAACCTAAAAAATAAAAATCTATGCTAAAAGGTAGATTTGAATGGTTGTCTATAATCAACTTGGAATAAATTAACTAGCGTAATATCTAGTTTTTTAGATTTTAATACACTAACTATTGGTATTAAAATTTCTATCTACTGGACAAAAATGCATGTTAAGGAATTATTAAATTTATGAAATTTTCTATAGATCTACTTAATATCTACCTAATATCTAGATATTACAATTTTAATAAGTTTAAAAATATTATTTTTGGAATTAATGTTTTAGTTTTAAGATTTTATTAAAAACTAGATATTTATGTTTAAAATCTATTAAAAATATTTATTTGCAATCTATGAAAAAAATGTCCATTGAGATCTCTTTTTAACATAATAACTTTATTTTATTAAAATTAAATAAAAGGTTGATTACAGTATAAATTTATTCCAAGTTGATTATGGACAACCATTTAAATCTACCTGGTGGTTGGGATAAATTTGGCACGTCCCACATTAATAAGTACCCATCAATGTAAATTGTGGCCTCCATGGCATTTTACTCTGTTTAATAATTCTAAGCATTTTGAATAATTTTTTTAAAAATGTTTTAATTTTATTTTAATTTTTTGTATTTATAGGTTTTATTATTTTTAAAAAAGTTAATACTATCTTATTTAGTGATTTTATTTATATTTGTTGCAACACTAAATCTTATATAACTCATTCTTAAAATTTATATTATATTAAAATAGTAAAAGTAGTATTAAGTATTTAGTATTAATTGATATAAAGTTTTGCATTGTATAAATCCTTAAATTATTTTAGATAATAGTATTTAGTGTTGCAACAAATATATTATACTTCTTTAAAAGTTTAAATATAATCACATATTAAACTTATTAAGATAATAGTAATAGTATAGTTCTTATAATTCTTATAAATTTAATACTTATAATTCCTTTATAAACTAAGAATATAAAAGAAAAACTAGTTAGAATAAAAATTTAAATGATTTAAGTATTTTTTATAAAAGATACACTTAATTTATAAGAATTAAACCAATTTATTTAATAGTTTAATATTCAAATATTTAATTATAATTATAATTCTTTTAATTTATATTTAATAATATTTATAATAAAATGTGTTAAATTATAAAAATATTATACTTAATTTAAACTTTAAAATACTTTAAAAAAATTATATAAATTAAATTTAAATCGTTTCTAAATATATAAAACACATTTTTTTTTTTACTTTAAGTCAAATAAAACTATTTTAACGATTTTTAATTAATCCTTTATATTATAAAACTAATAGTTTTATAATTTTTTTGTTAAGTCAAAATAATTTATTAAAACTCAATAATTAAATTAAATTAAATTAAATTACATAAACTTTATTGTGTATGTTCTTATTAAATTTAATTTAGTAAAATGCCATTCTTTTTTAATTGTTTAAAACATGGTAAAAATAAATAAAAATTTGTAAGTAAAAAAAAATTATTGCATTGCAAGCTGCAGCTGTCTACAAATATTTACCAAAAGCGAAATTTCAGTGGCTATTAAATACGTGCCTGATTGCAGAGTGAAGAGTGTCTAATTTGAGTGATGGACACGAAAGCGGTGACGAATAAAGCCCCGAGAGCAAAGTGCATGGATCGTGTACAAACCGGTAGGCGTAGGCTTGGTACCGTGCGCAGCCATGGGATGGCCACAGTGCAAATTCAAGTCACCGCATAGCCAAGTACGCAACATGGTATAATTAAACACAGTAAATTTTTTGTAATTTAATTTAATTTAATTTAATTATTGTGTTTTAATAAATTATTTTGACTTAACAAAAAATTTATAAAAAATAATTGTGAAATTAAAATATTAGTTTTATAATATAAAGGATTAATTAAAAATCGTTAAAATATTTTTATTTGACTTAAAATAAAAAAATTTACTATGTTTTATATTATTTAGAAACGATTTAAATTTAATTTATATAATTTCCTTTTTAAAGTATTTTAAAAGTTTGCTATATACTTTTTTTTTTATATTTCAAATTACACACATTTATTATATATAAATATTATTAAATATATAAATTAAAATAATTATAAATTAAAATATAATTAATAATTAATCCTTTATTTAATTTTAATAAAATAAAATTATTATGTTAAAAAGAGATCTTAATGGACATTTTTTTCATAGATTGCAAATAAATATTTTTAATAGATTTTAAACATAAATATCTAGTTTTTAATAAAATCTAAAAACTAAAACATTAATTCCAAAAATAATATTTTTAAACTTATTAAAATTGTAATATCTAGATATTAGGTAGATATTACGTAGATCTATTTAAAATTGCATAAATTTAATAATTCCTTAACATGCATTTTTTCCCAGTAGATAGAAATTTTAATACCAATAGGTAGTGTTTTAAAATCTAAAAACTAGATATTACACTAGTTAATTTATTCTACGTTGATTATAGACAACCATTCAAATCTACCTTTTAGGCATAGATTTTTATTTTTTAGGTTTTAAACTAAAAAATAATTTAGTGTAATATCTAGTACACTAAAAAATATAGATAATAATATTTTTGAACATGTATTTCACATGCAAATTTGAAACACTAAAATTTAAATCCTAGTCATTTTTATTAGATATTGTTTTGTTATGTTTATAAGGAAATAAAATATTCTTGTACAAATATTTAAGGTAAAAAAAAGAAGGTAAAATGTATAATAATAGTGGTTAGTGGGAAGGGAGTTAGTTTGAAGCCATTATGAAATTTTAAATTTCAAATGGATCTTTTGGAGGTGCAAAACTAACAAAAACAATATTTAAAACAATACAAAAGCAATATTTCAAATAAAATGGTAAATAATAAAAATAGTATTTTAATTAATGTTCAATAATATTTAAAGTTTACACTATTTAAAACCTATTAATTTTTATAACTATAATACTATTATTGGTTTAAATCAACTAAAACAATAATAAAAAGGAATTTTTTTTAGTTTAATAATTCCCTTATTAACTTTCCCTTATTTTATCAATAGTTAACTAATATTAAATTCTCTTAATATTACTATTAAGTTTAGTTAATAATAAGGAATTATTATTTTAGAGAGAAATAATAGGAGTTAGATATTATTTTTATATTGGTTAGTGAACTAATATAAAAATAATATCTAACTAAAAAAAAAGAAATATTTTCCTTATAATAACCTTTATTTTACTATTTTCCGTATAGATATTATAGGGTAATAATATATATTTTACCAAAACAAATTCTACTAAAACATTATTAAGGGAATTAGTTAAAACCTTAGATATTAAGTAGTATTTAATACTACTTTATGTTTAAAGTTAATATACATAATGAAGGGAATTAGGTTTTAACTAATATATAAAGTAGAATTATACCTTTTACTTAATAGTTATTAAGGGAAAATCTACCTTTTACTTATAGTATTTAATGTAGTTTTTAAATACTAAACCTCAACTAAGAAAACTCTCTTAGATATTAAATCTAGTTTAGATATTAAATTTTATAATAGATATTTTTTTGAAATTAGATTAAAATACTATAATACACCAATTATAAGTACTTATTTATGATATTAAAAATAGATATGTTTTTCTTAGATATTTTTATAGTGGATATTATTTTAGTTAATAATGTTATTATTTTAGATATTAAGGTTTTTACAATAGATATAGTAAAAATTTATATTTTTGATAAGGGAGTTAGATATTATTTTTATATTGGTTAGTGAATTATTTCCTATTTTTATTATAGTAATATAAAGATTTGGAATTGCTATTTTTTTTATCAAATAATAATTTATAAAGGTTTAATATAAAGGGAGTTTAATTAGGGAATTATCCTAATACATTTTTTTTTTGGTAACTACTATTTTTGCGTTTAAATCCTCATGATAATAGCAACCAATAATATTAAATAGGTACCTAAAATTATTAATCAAATCTATTATGTACTAATACCCTAATAGTTTTGTCTATTATGTACTTATTAAAAGGTTTTTTTGTTTAAAAGTACTTAAATATTATTTCAATTTTATTTTAGGATTTAACTAAAAAATGTACTTTATAGATATTAACTAGATTTTAATTTTTTAATTTCTTTTTAATTCTTGGAATTGGTGTATTATAGATCTTTTAAAGATGTATAAGTAGTATTTTTTATTTGATAAACTATTTTTATTTACCCAGAATTATTTACTTTTTATCTATTTAATATCTACCTGTGTATGGAAGCAGAAATGAAACTAGAGGACCCCAACACATACTCGAGGGGAAAATTTAGGCATAAAAGGAATTTAGGCAGGAACTTTTTACATTTTATCTACTTAATATCTATTATGTACTAATACCCTAATAGTTTATCTATTAGGTTTTTAGGAAGATTAAACTAAAAAACCATTTAAATCCTTTAAACACAAAAGGAATTATTTTTATTAATACCAAAAATAATATCTAATATTAATACACTAACCATAAGTTAGTCTAAGTAATTTCTTTTTGTCTATTATGTACTTATTAAAAGTTTTTTTTTTGTCTAAAAGTACTTAAATATTATTTCAATTTTATTTTAGGATTTAACTAAAAAATGTACTTTATAGATATTAACTAGATTTTAATTTTTTTAATTTTTTTTTTAAATTTTTGGAATTGGTGTATTATAGATTTTTAAAAGATTTATAAGTATTATTTTTTATTTCATAAACTATTTTTATTTACCCAAAATTATTTACTTTTTATCTACTTAATAGCTACTTTATTTTATGTTTAATTTTTTTTTTTTACTGTATTGTTTAAAAGGTTTTTTAACAATACAGTAAAAGAATAGTTACAAATAAAAATATCCTTAGATTTATCAACTTTAAAAAAGGTAAACTGCATAATAATAGTGGTTAGTGGGAAGGGAGTTAGCTTGAAACAATTAGCGGTTAGTAAAAGGTAGAGTTTTGTTTTAGTTGAAATGTAGATTATTTTTGGGAAATTTAATATTTAATTTCAATTAAAATACTACTTATAAATCTATAGTTATGTACTATAATATATAAAATTAAAATTATTAGTTTAATATTAGATTAAAAAGAAATAAAAAAATTAACTAAAAAATATTGAAATTAAAATTAAAATAGGTTAGTTATTTAAATGCACTACTTTTAATAATAGTAAAAAGTAATTTAATATTTAGGTGAATTATTTCCTATTTTTATTATAGTAAAATAAAGGTTATTCAAAGGAAAATATTCCCTATAATAGTTTATTATCTACTAAACTATTTTTTAATTTGATATTTTTTATTATAAGGAAAATATTAAATTTTATAATAGATATTTTTTTGAATTAGATTAAGGTTTAGTTATATCAAACCTATAGGGTAATAATATATTAAAATATTTTAAGCTATAGGGTAAAATATTTAATATTAAGGTTTAGTTAATAATAGAGAATTATTATTTTATAGGAAATAATAGGAAATAATAACTTATATAATAGAAAATAGTTAACTAACATTAATTAAAGGAATTTAAATTTTTAAAAGGTATAATTCCCTTTTATTAATATTATTAAACTCCCTTTATATTAATAGTGTAGTGGTTAGCAATACTACATTTAGATTAAATAAAGTATAATAAATAGTTTATTTTTGTTTTACTATTTACTATTTAAATTAAATTACTTTTAAAAGTGTATTAGGATTTTTTTATTTTTGGAATTGGTGTATTATAGATTTTTTTTGCTAATGATTTTAATTTTTTTTATTTCTTTTTCATTTTTGGAATTGGTGTATTATAGATTTGTTTTCGCTAATAATTTTAATTTTTGTTATTTGTTTTTAATTTTGAATTATTTTATAGTATTATTTTTGATAAACTTTTTATTCATAATTATTTACCTATTTAATTCACTTTACTTTATGTTTAAACATTTTTTATTATTATGTAATTTCTTTAGTTGATGTCACAATTCATAATAATATTTTGAACACATAGCAGCCCACATGCAAATTTGAAACACTAAAATTTAAATCCTCGGCCATTTCTTATTTGATACAATTTTGTTATGTTTATAAGGAAATTTTATATAAAATATTTAACTTTTTGAGGTGCAAAACCAACTTTTGAAATAATTTTCGTTGTTGTAGATTTAGACAAAAGAAAACCTTTTTAAACATAAAATAAAAGTAGATATTAAGTAGATGAAAAGTAAATAATCGGTAAATGGGTAAATAGTTTATCAACAAAAATAATAATTTTATAAATCTCTTTAAAAGATCTGCTAACACAACTAATTCTAAAATTTAAAAAAAAAAATTATAAAACAAAAACAAATCTATAAATAACTGAATTCCAAAAATTAAAAAGAAATAAAAAAAAATTAACCAAAAATACATAATAGTTTTAATACCCTAGTTTTTAAAACATATAATAAAAAATTAAAAATAAATTAATGCACTTTTTAAATATGTTTTAAAAACAAGGAAAAATCTATAGACATTGCCCAGCAGATCTTGGCAACCGCAGATCTCAATGGGCATTCATTGCAGAGGGCAGGATGGCAAGGTGATTACAGTGTAGGTGATGGGTGACAGGTGCAGCAGGACAGAAGAGTTGGAGACAACGCCAGCAGTAGGTAGAGGTACAAACCGTTAGCAGTGGCTTGCACGGGTGCAGCCATCGAATGCCCATGATGCCTATCGGTGCAAATTGTCACCCCCATAGACATTGCCCGTTAAGGAGTGTAGAAGATGCAAGTCTGGTGAAGATGAGAATTCTAGGGGTAATAAATAGCATTCCTTCAAGGGGGAGTGATATAGAAGAATCCAGTCTTCCAGCGTTCCCCGAGAAAATGAATGTGATGAAAGATCTCCGACGACTTGAACTTTGTCGTTTTTCCGTGCCAAGTTGGATATGTGGTATATGGTGAATCTGACAGAACTTACATTGTTTGAGTGCAGTGATTATCCGTCACTCCAAAACATGCCCAACTTACAAACATTGTTTTTGTTCAAAGATTCGAGATGCACAGAATTGCGAAAAAAGTTTGGCGAGAGCGGGGGATTTCCTAAGCTGGTTCGTCTAATTATTCGTGTTCTCTCTTGTAGAGGAGCTGCCAGCATTGGAGGTGGGAGCGATGCAATGTCTCGAATATCTAGAGATAAATGTTTGTCCGCGGGTGAAGAAAATTCCAGAGGGATTGGAGAGGTTGAGGAGATTAAAGAGGATATATGTTGTTAAGTCAAGCGGTGAGTTATTGGAGAAGTTAAAGGAAGGCGGGGAAGACTGGAATAAAATAAAAGCTATTAATCCCAACATTCAGATAGAAGTGCAGTAGTAACAGCCTATTTATTCCGATAGAGATAGGACATAAGTTGTGTAAGATCTTTCGTTCAGATTTCTTATTTTGAAAATTTTGACTAACTATTTAGATTTAGATTTAATTATTTAATAGTTATGCAGAAAATAGACTCCATCTGCTTTTTTTTCTTTAAAAGAAATAATGAATGACATTGGAAAATATTTTATTTTATAATTTAACTGAATATAATTAATTTTTTTATTGATTTAATTTTGAATATTGTAATTAAGTTATTTTAATTTATAAATTAATATTGTAATTAATTTTTTAATTTTATAAATTAAAAATATAATAAATGTATGTTGATTTATTTTAATAAGTTTAAGATAAAATTTAATTAGATAAAATAAAGAATTATATTTATAAGACAGATTTTTAATGGAAATATTCAAATTCAAAAGTTTAGATTATGGTGGACAAGGTCATCAAACACATCTTATGATTATTCAATGAAAAACTATAACTAGCGCTTGCACCTCAACGAGGTGCAATGGTTACGCCGATAGCAAGATATACTCTGGAAATATATTGAAGGGTAGGGGGTTACCTGAAATTAGAATAGCACATGACAACAAATTTATCAACTGAAAATTATGCCTGCCAATTGCATTTGATTGAAAGTTTCAAAGGATTTTTAAAATAATCCATATTTTGCATTTCCTGCAATCATTGCATTCCATGAGATAACCTTTCTTTGAGGCATTTTGTCAAACAATTCTATCTCTGTTGAGCTTACTAAGAATGTATTCAAGTGCACGTTGCAGATTTCATATGCTCAATGTTTTGTGCTTGTATTATTGTTAATTTGTTTCTATGTACAGGAGACTGTCAAATTCCACTTACAGTACAACTAAAGTATCTTTGACCATAAATACAACATCAAATCCCCCAACCCTATCGTTGTAGGGATTAGCCAAATTGAAAACAAAACTAAAACGCTAATATTCATCCACCAAATTTCATCTCTATGCAGGTCTTTGATTGTCAGTTGCATGATGATTCTTAAGAACTTATTTTTCCTGTGATAAATTTATCCTTTGCTTACTTGTGTTCTCTTGATTTTATTACCTTTCATTCATTGTTCTCTAAATTATAAAGAACCAAGTCATTTTGGATAATAAAATAACATAAAAAATCAATGGATAGTATCAACATAAGAGTATATAAGAGTATAAGATCAGAGGTAAAATCTGCTAATGATATTCATATCAACTAACTATTTTCCAAACTCTTAAGATAGATAAAACAAAAAACTATCTATTGCCAAAGGATTTATTCTACATGCACCACCAAAGACTTTCATCAAATAGATTGCAACAGCTTGAAAATCCTAATCTTCAAAAGTGGAGGTAGAAAAGACCCCTCAATTTGGATCAACCCAATATTGGCTAAGTATCTGTTACAAAATTATGAGAAAATAAGCAAAGGGGAAGAAAAGGGTAAAAGAACAACTAAATGTGTGTGATTTACTCTACAAGATTGTTGTGTAACCTTGAGAAGGTTGGGTATTCAAACAATGAGGAGCCTTATTGTTGTTTCTTGATTTTAAGAAGTTTTTTGAAAACATTTGGAAGAGCCGTGAAGGAGAATGTAACAAATAAGTAAGCATTTGTTGTTCAAAACTAAGAATACATTGTTTAAAATATATAATTAATTAAGTAAGTATTTGTTGTTGAAACTCATAATATATTATTTTAAATGAGTGATTAATTAAGTAAATAGTTGCTGCTCAAAACTCAGATTATATTATTTAAAATCTGCAATTTTAGAAAGATATAACTATTGTATTCATCAGTAGATAAAATAAAAGGAAAACAATTCTGATTTTGGGAAGCTATAAACATTAAAGAAAACAAAATACAATGTTCAATATACATTGACTTGTGGTTTACAATAAGAAAATGAAACACTACATGTTCTTGTAATTAACTGGGAGTAGGTGTATTTAGATAAATAAAAATAATAATAATAGATTAAAAATACATTTTCCTTTCTAAACTACAACTGTCCTACTATCCAGGGAACCCCATGAAAAGCACACAGTATATATAATATTGGATTAAAATAAATTAAATTTGTAAAACTTGATGATCTATGTCTGTGCTTGAGCTTAAGGTGATCCTTTGTTCCAAAGAGGTTGAACGCAACTGTATTTAAAGTGGACACCTAAAAAGGAAGAAACTTAAATTGATGTTTCCTCACAACGTCTGTAAATTTAAATGTGCCTTTGGAATAGTAGCCTGCAATAAAAATAAAAAATAAATAAATAAATAACTAACCACCAAAAGAAGAGAGAAGTTGTCAATCATAGCATTATCTGGCACAGCCACACATAGCTCTGAAGTAAACTTTTATATGCTCTTTCCTTGCTACTTGTTTTTTTCTTGGGATAGAGTGGACGAAAAATGAATAAAACAGATTAATAAGGAAGAAGATAATGGAATGTGAGATTTGAGTTGCTATGTGATCACTGAGGCTTTTTTTTTTTTTTTAATAAACCATTCCCCCTCTGTAGTGCTTCACCATGAGCTCTTTGTTGAAAAGCTAAGAAAATATCATCCAACAAATAGATAGAATCAAACTAAAACCTAACCCAGATCTGTACCCAAGAAAATTTAAGCGATTAGTGATGGGTACATTGAAGTGCATAAAAGACTGGATCTAAGAGAAAAAAACACACTTAGTGTACAGGGTTCGCTTCCTTGTTGGTTTAGTGATAAGCTTCTTGGCGTTGAAATTGTGTAGCAGCTGAAAGAAAGAATATTGTAAAATTTGTGCTAAATTTTGTGAGAAGTTAATAATTACACCATACCCATTGAGGCCTTAATCAAACGAGTCTCTTTTTCTTTTGGTCCTATGGTCGCTGATCAACCTGCATAATAAATAACCATTAATTACCTTCTGTGTGCGTATCTTTGATGGTGATTTGCACCCCATGCCCTGGCATCATCTAATTATTGAGTTGCGCAGGTGGGGTTGGAAGTTAATCATCCCATCACGCAACACCAAGATTAGCAAGAGAAGTAAAAGGGGAATAAATGCTTTGAGTTGAGAGTAGTTGTCGAGAGCCTTCACCTAAGTTACACTTTACCCTCTTCAGCACGAAATATTAAATAAATAACCCTTTGAGTCAGACTTCATCTAAATAATTTTTTTTTTTTATCTCAGGCAGACAATTTTGTTTATCATTTTAATAACAGTGAAGCACCGTTGAGAATCTCTATGATAGTGAAGGAAGATAAAATATGAAATAAAAGAAATCAATACACCAAGCTCACCAGAGCGATACATCTGCCAAGCCCCATTCCTTCGAAGAACTAATGAAAACCAAGAGCAGCAACAAGAGGGGCAATTGTACACCTATTCTTAGACATCCCGAGAGTGATTCCAAGTATAACAAAATGAAAAATGATCCCAATCTCCAACACCTTAGAAACCAATTTCTGCCTTTGCTATACATATAAATCCTCCCCTAACTCATCCAAAGGCAGCACCACAGCCTTCCGTCCCTCGACGTCCGAAGCCAAGCCACCATTAATCTCGTCCTCGTGACCCACCCCTGAGATGCAGCAACTCACAGGAAAAATCGAGGCTTTACCCATCTCCACATCCTTAGATTTAGTCTGAGCATCATTGGACTTGACCTGAATATAAGACCCTGTTTGGCTATGGCGGTCGGCTAGAATATCGATGGCCAGCGTTGCGAGAGCGCCCACCATGGCCACCATTCCGGCAAAGGGAAAGTCATTCCAGGGGTGGAGGGGCAGGCAATTGCTGGACAAAAACCTACACCAGCTCAAAACAATAAATGCATCTATCCTCGTCACAGGGGAGTAGTGTAGAATGGCGCGAATGGCTCCCAGCCATACCTAGTGACGCGAAAATAGGGGGAATGGCCATGCCTACTGACGCGGAAATAGTGACTTCCAGAAGTGATATTCGCATACCTAATGTACAACACGAATAGAGGAGATTAGGGTATTATAATAAAATATATTATCTCAAATAGGAAAATGCGGATGGCATGTCTCAAACCAGAATACAGCCGAAATAGTCTCAGCCGGCATCAGATAGTGAGACTTTTCCGGTTGAATTCTCACCTATAATAGTCTATCATCTAATTACAACAAATATTTGATGGGGAAAGTACATAATTTAGTAATTGTACTATATAAACAAATAATGAGTGGTAAATTTTGAGATAAGAGAAACAAATTGGTAGAATTGGACATTTGTAAACCCATGTTCTTAGTGAGTTCAAGCATGAGAAGTCTCTAGTTGGGAAGATCGATGCATTTCCTTACATTATTATACCTATTTTGTTATATATTTAGGCTAAGATAATGACATGATTTTCATTTTTCTTTTTGTATTTTAGTCCCCTTTAATATTTAGTAGCAACACTTGAAAATGCTATCAAATAGTAGATAGACAAATATTTGTATAGCCTTGTTAACCAAGCACTACACATTTAGATTTTTGACAATTATTTTATGTAGTACTTAGTTGATAAGATTATAAATATTTATGTTTTTTTTATCATTTGATAACATCTCTAGGTGTTATTACTACTTTTAAGAACATGGCAATTGTGATATTTTAAGTTAATTTTTACAATTCTATTAAAAGGAAGTGACTATGTAGGTATTATTAATTTATCAAAATTAATGACCATTTTCAAAGATACCTAAGAGTTCTACAAAAAATGTTAACCATAAAATTGATGATTTAATGTTTTATTTTAAGGCATGTAGCTCAAGATAAGATAAATTTGGAATAGACTTGAAGCATTCAAATTATACTTGATGTAGTGCAAGGAATAAATTGCATAAAAATTCCATCATTGCAACCATTTAATTTTTTTTTTTAATATATAGCAATATTCTGCTAGATTTTGGAAAAAAATCACTTTTAAAGTGTTTATTATTTTCATGTTTATCAACTATAAAGGTTTGGCCAAGGATTTTATGACTCTCATGTTCCTTGAGTAACAAATCCTATGCTCAAGGGTGTTAAGTGATATCTATTTGGTCAATTGCATCTATTATGAGGATTTATTATAACAATGAATTTTTATGCCACAATCCTCACATAAGGTACAATTAAATATTCATCTTTTAAAACATATTAATTTACATGTTTCTAAAAATAAGTTTAAAGGTATGCTTAATAATGTTTCTACGTCTTCTTCTATAACAATTATTATAGTTTCACTTGATGAGATCCTTACAGTGAATGGTTATTATGCTCCTTTATATGCTAGGGATTCTATTTCTTATAAACCAATTAAGGGTGTTCTTTTTGATAATATTTGTCAATTTAACATATGCTAAAAAAACATGAATTTCATTTTTAATAGAAATAATATGTGCATTCTATTGTTTCCCTTAAGTTAAATAATGGAATGTTGATTGAGGCTATGGATTGTAATATTTTACTTTTGGTGGTTTTCTAGAAAGAAGATCAACTAGATAAATGTGATAAAATTCTTACTTTGGATGAGTTCCATTTATTACTTGGTTGTACATAGATTAAGCAATGGTACAAATGGGTGAAGTTACTATTGCTGGAAATCCATATACATCATGATCAAAATTGAATAATTTTATTTTGGATACTTATATTAATATTCTCAAGAAAACATGTATCGACCATGCGTCCTAATGCTATTAGTTATTAATTATTTTTGATACCCTAGCTTGGTAGGGTCATAAGTCCTAGCCTGCTTATCAAAAATTGAAGTTGAAAAAGATGCATTCTAGAAAGATCTTCAAAAGATATAAGTAGAACTAAAAGGAAGATTAGTCAAATATAACACAACATAAAAGGGATATAAATTCTATGAAGGCATCAAAAAATCCAAATTACTAAGATGTAGAAAATATATAAAAAAAACATTATTGGCTTCAACCATGCAAATGCCATCCAAATACGCATGGATCTCTATTGGATCATAAGGAATATTTAAATGGGTTTAAATGTGTCAAATTCAATCACCCAAATTGAGGAACCAACTATTACAAGTTATGTTAATTGTGAGATTATAATTTATTTTTATCAAAGGGTACGAAGACCAAAATGGTTGTTTGAATTTGGATCAATTATGGTAGAATTTTTAGACATTATTTTGATGCATGGATTTATTAAGCCACTTGTATTTTTTGGTTTAATTATGTTCTATTCATTAGTGCTTGAGGATTTCGTATTGAATTAGTTGTATTATTGAATTGAAAGTGCTATTATGCTACCAAAATTACTCTATTTAATGTTGGTCATACTTCTACAAATGCATAGTCTAATATTTGTACTCTAGAAACTTACTTGTAATTTTCTTTGTTCATTATTTTTTGTGAAGGAAATATGATCTATTATTTTTGTTTTCTAAATTGGAGAGTTATTTTTAAACTTTCCCAATTTCATTGTTTAAACAAATTGAAATTGGGAATGTTTAAACAACTCTCCAATCTGGAAAAAAAAAAATGTGAATCTTTCACATTCTGCAATAATGAACCTATAACAAATATATATTCATCTTACCATAGCTAACTAATTTAGGAAAACAAAAGAAAATATATAAAAATGAAACTAACTTGCAAAATCAGAAAGAAAGGCATAAAGTGATCCATATTTATAACATTGCAAGTAGTTGAAAATTAGTTTTTTTTTAGATTAATTACTATTACTTGTTTTAAAATTATTTCAAATAACTTAAAAGACTCTTTTGTTCTTTATACAAAACTTGAATAAAATATTCAACTTGGAAAATTTATAGTAGAAAATTGCCCATTTAAATCAAGTTAGAGGAAAATTATTTTTCTATTTAAATTAATTTATAAGAACTCAAACAAACTACGAGTTCAAATTAGACTTTCTTGGAAATTGTTTCATCAAAAAAATATTTTGAACGAATTAATAGTGGATAAAATAATTAAAATAATAAGATCAAAACTTTCAAATCGATACAAATTTTAAAGCTTAACAATTAAATGACAACCAAACATGTATAAGTTAATTCATAGGAATGGAAACCATTTCCAGTTAATAGCATTTAGATATTAGCTTGATTTATGAACTTAGCTATCAATATTGAATCAAATCAAGAAACATTTAATTATATTTAGATTTTTATATACCTTTGTATTGTCGTAATTCAAATTCATACTGCAACAAATGATAATGTATAAAATTTAGTTATTCAATGTTTTAACAAAATGAATAGAACATTTATTGAAAATTATTAGGAATGGTAATAACATTCTTGAATCCTTTAGCCTTAGAATTAGAGCCCTAGTTTTGTTTTAATTTAGAACAAATATATGATCATATTTGATTTCCTTAATTCTCATTCATTTAGATTAACTAGATGCATATCTAGTTAGAGGCAATGTTAGAAATATTTTTAGTCTAGTTTACATCATTTCATCTTCACTAATTGTGCTAAGGAAATGTTTCCTAGTTATAACTTGCTAGTATTACTCTTTGGAAAAAATAAAAAATTGAAGATTCTATTTTGTGTGCATATAGAAAAAAATTAGGCCATGACACCCAACAAACACATTATCAAAGAGCTCCATATTAGAATGAATTGTGACCTTGATGGTGTATATAATGAAGGATGGGGATAGATACATAAAAAATGACATACAAACATACAAGCAAGCATGAAAATAAAAGACATATATGTACACCTTAAAATTTTGGGAAGTACAAGCGAGTGATGTCAAGGTTTGGGGATGGGAGTGGATCATGATAAAGATTAGTGATAGGATAAATCCTAAAGTTAGGGGAAGATTAGTGATTCGAAATCAAGATATTTTCACAAGTATATGGTGCATCTAGCTAGGTTAGGTGACACATGTGACTATGATGTGAATTAATTAAAATGGACTACTATGTAGTTGTGTGTTGGTATGAAACATGTCACGTGTAATAAGATTTGGATCTTTGGTTAGGGGTGAGGGATAGCATGGAGTCTAATGGAATATGTTACATTTTGATCATGTGAGTTCTAATAAATATATTTTTTCTAGGCCACACCATGAGAGAGTGGATGTCTAAGTGTCACAAGAGGATAAAAGGGAAAAAGTTTGGTATTTTTCAAGCACGATTCAATTTAGGTGTCCCTAGTTTTGAGAAAATATAAGAAAGAGATGTGGAAGAAAGTTATGTTTGATGGGGGTGGATCAATAAAATATTTAGAAATCTCAATGAATAAAATTAAATAAATCAAATTAATCTTTTGTTTTGGATTAGAAGATGATGGGGGATGGGTAGCTAGTAAATGGGATAGGAGTGAGATTAGGATGAAATGGTGATGAAATAGTGATGATTAATCATGTAAATGGGTATGGAACACTTCAAATGAATATTTAAATATGTTTAAATCATGATACTTGTCCTAGGTGCCATAACAATAAATTTCTCTTTACTTTTTAAATTGTTTAATTTTTTATTTTTATAACTATATTACTGCTAGGGTAGGTGTGTAAATGTTTGAGGTGCACAATGTTCATGGTTTCCTTCATCCCTTGTCCTTTTGGTGTTCCTATCTTGTATTCGTATAATCTATATTTATCAATGATAACATAAGGACAAATAATTCAAATTAAATTTTCCCTTCTCAAAATCCTAGTTATTATTCTTCTTATTCTCTTTGAGTACAAGGCCACAACTTCAAATTCTCTATTTTTGATGCAATTTTTAGAAATATGGTGTAGATAATTTTGATAATTTAAGATGATTGAGTGCATTGATTTGGTGTTCATACAAAGTTTTTAGTTTATGTAATAATGCCACTTTGTAATCTTCATCAATAACGAGGTATTGGAAAGAGGTACCTAAATATGGTAACTTGTTCTTGATTGGTAAGATGGAATCAAAATTAAATACAAGGGATTATGAGATGACACCAATATTTATATATATGGGTAAGTGCATGAAAATAGGGGATAAAATGGGGGGTCAAAAGTGGCCACCTTTTTTTTGCAATCAATTAAAATTGAACTTGGATGAGTAATTTGAGATGCATGCACTCAAAATTTTAAGATGCAAGAAGAAAAATAGTTATAGTACTCTAAACCCAATTTCAAAACTAATATTTTTTCTCAAAATGGTTAATAAATCAAGAGTGTCAAATACTATGTGCATACAAAAGCATTCATGTTATTATTAATCAAATATAGCATAGTTTTGGTAATGCACCTCCCCTTATTTTTGTATTGTATTTATTATTTTTTAAAATGACTTTGTAGAAATATAATTAAAAGTGAGTACTAGAAGTTTTGTATTTTTTATATTTTATTATTGGTTTTTTTTGTAATTTATCAAAGTGGTTACATCTTAAAAATTACACATTGAGCATCTATTTCACATAACTACACAAGAATGATTGAAAATACAATTTTTTAAAATGTGTAAAGAACAAAGCATAGAAAAATCCTATCTATTTTTTTCAAATTTTGATAAATGAATCAAAAGTTATAAAGAAATATCAATGCATATGCATCTAAGGAATATAGAAACATTACAAAAATAAACTAAAATTAAATACATTAATGTATTCCAAATAGAAAAAAATTATTGTTAGAAAGACAAAAAAGAGGTGCAATTTTTGGTAGTAACTTTATCAAATATTATTATAAAATGAGCCAATTTGAAGGAATTGAAGTTGAAAAATGTTATCGAATATTAAAAAACATCAAATGGGTGAAAATTAGAAACCCAACTGTTTTATATCATTATCCAAATCTATTTCAAAGAAAAAGGATATAAATGTTTTTTGAATTAAAAAAATGAGTGTATTACATAACGATCATGTTTTCAAAATACAATCTTATTTTGAAAAAAACATGATCACATTTTGTAGAACATAGAATATGGTCATGTTATATGGAACATAAAATGTGACAAAAATAAATCACAATTTGTAGATCATAAAATGCAATCACATTATGGCTTGATATTTACCAAGCAATAATATGATTGCATTATGGATTGATGTTCACCAATGCATAACATGTTTGTATTATTGCTATTTTCAATAACATGACTATGTAATGGAAAAAATCCCTAATTTGGTTACTTTTTTCCCCCAATTTGTTGTACTTTCCGAGATGTTGGTTCAAGGTATGTGTACCAAAATGGGGGACAAAAACATAGTCAAATGAGTGATTTTTCCCATAATAAATGTGTTATTAAAATTTCAAATTATGTGATCATTTTATGGCTTGGAAACCATGATTGCATTGTATGGCCTAAAACATGTGATTATATTTTTTAGGTCATAAAAATTAAATAAAAAAATTTGATTGCATTTTGAAATTGTGAGAACATTATGTAATGTGCTCATGTTACATAATGTATTCACATTTTTAACTTAAAAAATTTCCTCCCTTTCTTTTTTTGAATAGGTTTAGATAATAAGCCTAAAGGGTTCGACTTCTAATTTTCCCCATTTATTTTTTTTAATCTTCATTGATATTTTTCAACTTCAACATCATTAGATTTACTTTATAATAATATTTAATATAAAACTTCAACTAAAATATCACACATGTTTTTAGCTTTTTAACCACATAGTTTTTTTTTTTTTTTTAGCTAAATAATTTGTAGCCTAACGAATGTGCCATGTATTGATCTTAAAAAAATTCTACATATGGTTTGGGGTCAAAGCCCAATTCATTACAAAAACTAGGTAATTATATCAAAATCTTGGTAGCTACAAGAAGCATCCATATAGGCCCATATATTATTTCTTAGAGTATACATTCAACATCCTTAGTTACCATTGAACTACCTAAGATGGGTGAATTCATGCAACCAATCCAAGATGAAGATCATATCAAAGTTAGTTATCCATTTTAGGAGCTTGTATCCTTTCCCCATCTTTTCTATGTGTCACATCATGTGGAGGCACAAAATTTGGCAAGGAATGGGAGCCATTTGACCACCAAAACCTCCTCTAGAACCCTTGATATGTCCCTTGACCTAGGAACACCAACTCTAGGATGAACCACCTAAACCACCTCTTCTAGTTTGCTCTGGAATTTCTTATTGAAAAGTGACAAGGTGAGAACCTGCTCCATATCTTTGGCCTCTCCTAGGTCAAGTAAGGGTGCCACAAATAAAGAGGAAATATCAGTGTTCACTTGATAGTGATAATCATCAATCATAAAATATTCACCTATCACACACTTTATTGCCCACAAAATGAGCCCATTGTTCTCTTTGAGCACTATATTTAGACATTGGTTTGTGATGGCTCCAAGTAAATCTAATTGACAACATGAGCTTTCTAGCCTTATGGGATTATCCATAGCCTCTAAGCATTCAAACCACTAGAACTTATTTAAAATGCATGTCATTCTCATTCTTCTTGAAGACATGGACCCAATGAGGAAACTTCACAAACTTCATAACATATTGAAGTGGGGTAGAATAATTACCACCATACAACTCATGATCTATTTGGCCTTGCCCTCATGAAAGGAAGGAATTTAGAAGAGATTTATTATAGATTTTGGAGGTACTTGAGAACCACTTGAAGCTATGATGACAAGGTGGTAGGCTAGTATGTCTTAACCACCATCTATCATGAGAGCTCACATTTAACCCTCATGTTCCTTAGACAACAATAAATCATCCTTGTAACAAGATATGAATGTTCATGTGTGGAAAGTGTATGCATGATGTGATGGTGGATTAATTACCTTTCCACCCCTTTGTCTATATGGCTCTAGCCGAGGGGGTTGGGGCCCTAGCTCAGTTGGCTAAATCTTTCCTATTGTAGGAGGTTGGTCACGAGGTCTAGTCTCCCCCACCCCCATGGTACCAGAGGGCATTTCGCGCCAGCGCTGCCGGTCACGTTAAAATTTTTACCAAGCGCACTGCAGTTTATAGGGGGTTGTGCTACCTGATTCCTGTAGTCTAATTATATATATATATATATATATATATATATATATATATATGGCTCTAGCTGAGTCATTATAAACCACATCAGCCAAGGTGTCTGCTTCCTTATTGCCTTCTCTAAAGACATGACCAATTGTATAGTCTTTGAATTTTGCAAGCACTAGGTAATGCAATCAGTCAACATCTTGTTTAATTCCCAATTGCTCATTTTCACTTTTCAAATGGAATGTATTATGAGAAGGGAGTCACACTCCACAACTAATTTATTTACCCCTAGTTGCACCCCCTCTTTTAACCAATGCCAAAGGGCCAATATTTTTTCTTTATTGTTTGTGCCTTCGGGATTCAAAGGGATGCTTAATTATTTAATTATGTAACCCTTGTGATTTTTGAATATGTAGCCTACACCTAGCACCTTGAGGTTCCCCCTAGATGCATCCTCAAAGTTCAACTTGATCAATCATCTTCCTACACACCACATTTCCCCTTGAACCAATAGTTGAATTATCTCAAACAACTCCATGAATGAGGGGAAAGATGAGCCTTGACCAAGTTTTCAACAATATGTTTTTGATAAGGAAAAACAGGGTTTTAAGGGACCCTGAAACCCTTTACAAAGGTGAAAAGTTGCAAGAAAGACTAAGCCTAGAGAGCCCGTAGCCCAAAAAACCAAAAAGTAGAAAACAAAAATTAACAAAGAAACCCGTCAGCAACCCCAAAAGAAAAACATCAACAACAAGGTTGATCAAACAAAAGCATCACCATAGCTACAACATCTTTTACAAAACATTAATTGAGGCCAAATTTTCCTCAATGACCCACTTGTGCATCTCCATAACATCCTTGAGCTCATCAACTGAAATGGTAGCCTGCTTCTTGGTCTTGCTCCTCATTCTAAAACACGAGCCAAAATCCACATCCTTTTCAACACTTGGCGTAGGATTCTCAATCTTCTCCACCAGGTTTGAGCAATTCACATCCTCCAATGCTTTCTCAATATCACCCAACTTGAGGGGTTTACCAGTCCATTTCAAGGCTTTTCGAAAATGTTTTCAACAATATGTTATATCCCACAAAGATAATTCTTCTTTGCCAAGGATTGGTTTCTTACCACATTATTGACCACTTCTACTATTTCTCCTTCGATATTTTTAAAAAAAGAAGCAAGACTTATAGATTTATCCTGGTAGATTCTCTTATTTCTTTCTTTTTAGATTTCCCATATGACTGTGGATGGAACTACAAGCAAAATGCCTAGGAAAATCAATCTTTTGTTCAATATTTTCCATGCATTGAAGAGATCGATGACTTAATTTTGGAGGGGACTAGGCCAAATTAGTTTATTGAGTACAAACTACCAACATTCTCTAGGAAATTGACATTCCAAAAATATGTTTTATAAAGTCTTCAATTTTTTTAGATAGAATGCATCTAGTAGGGCCTATCTCCCCCAAATTTTTTAACCAATCCTATCTGAGGATTCTCTTCTAGATTTCCACCTAAGAAAAGGCTCTAGTATTTGGTAAGTAGCACTTATACCAGCATAGTTGAGATGGCCAATTCTCTTTCTTCTTCATGCCTTCTACCATTGTTTAACAAATTTTGACTTTGTTTGAACCAAATTTAGTAGCACACCATTTGATAGTGTCCACTTCCTCAAAAATGAAGACCCATCTTGTTTCCAATTCTTCTTTGAGCCTAGAGATCTATATTTTTGGTAGGGATAATCCATAAATTGACCACCACTTCCACTTTGTTCTCCATTACTTGAGAAAAGGTTTCAAGTAATCTCTTACCTATTAGCCTCATAGGGATTTTAGCATTGTCTAGCTCTCTTCAAGTTAGTTAATGGATGATAAGCCAAGGGTACCATCCCACGAGTCTTCCCAGAACTTGGCCTTCCTTCCATTTTTATGTCTCATGTGTAGTGCTACATTATTAAGTTCCTACAATCTACCATGAAGTTCCATATTGTTGACCTTTGGGTGGGTTTGTTGTGGTTAACATTCATTTTGGATCCTAGTATTCCAAATATTTGTTCTAGAGAATTTTAGCCAACTTATAAGGATTAGAATACATGTATATTCTAGACAAGTTTGATCCCAAGAGCTACATTGAGTGTGGCCCAGTTCCTAAGATCTACTCCCCCTACCGCTTTTGGTTTATAGATTTTATCCCCTGTGATAAGGGGAATTGTTTTGTAGTTCTAAAACCTATTCCAAGAGAAATTTTCACTAGCATATTTAGACTCAACATCATGTAGATGGATAAATATGAGACCACTAATTTTAGCATTGCGACTCTTCCTACAAAGGACACATATTTTCTTTTCCATGACTCCAACTTATTCAAGCACTTTTATACTAGAGATTCCTAGGGTTTTTCCTTGAAAATCTCTATGTAAAAGTAGCACCCATATATTTCCCTAGTAGTTTATTGATTTTTAGGCCAAGGACTAAGGAAATTTATCGCTCCTTCCATATGGCCATATTAAAAAATGGCCTCAGACTTGTGCCAATTAACTTGTTGTCTCAGAGCACTAATATATGTGTCTATTGTTTTCTTGATGGTCCTAGCTTCCAATGACACTTTTCATGGGTGAATGGGTCCATATTTGGTGTCAATTTTAAACCCTTCCAATCTCTATTGATCATTGCCTCATGAATAAGGTGTCTCAATGCTTCTACCATTATGATAAAAAAAGAGAGAAAATGGGTCCCCTTGCCTCAAACTTTTAGAATATGGAAAGAATCCATGGGGACCTCCATTCACCAATACTAAGAATCTAGGAGAGTTGATGCAACTATGAATCGACTTGTACACGAGCCCTCACTAAAGCCTAGCTTCTGTAAAATTTTGATGAGAAATTTCATGTTTACCCGAGCATAGGCATTGCAGATTCCCAACTTGAGAATAATTTTCTCGATCTTCACTTTTTTGATAGTGTTGATAGCTTCATGTGTGATGATAATGCCTTCTAAAATTAATCTCCCAACTATGAAACGACTCCTTTCTTCAGAAATTATAGAAGGGGGAAACTTTTTAAATGTTTGGCTATGATTTTGGCTACTATCTTGTAAATAATATTGTACAACGTGATATATATTAAATCTTTTATTTTCTCCACTAGCTATTTTTCTTGTATGAGGGTGATGATTTTTTTTTCTATTCTCTTAGCATGATGAATTTATTTGTTGTATCTTCAATCATTTTATAGATGTTTTTTCCTACAATGTGCCAAAACTTATGGAAGAATCATGCAAGGAAGTCGTTGAACCTAGGGATTTGTCCCCATCCACTTGAAAGTTTTCTCACCTATCTTATTTTTCCAACAATAGGCCATAAAATTCCATTTTTTTATCATTGTCAATAATGTTTGAGATCTTGCTCAATACTTTTTCCTCAATTATTGAGTTAATCATATTGTTGGTATTCAACAAACTTTCAAAGTGCCTTATTGCTTCATTTTTGATATCTTCTCATGTTTTTCACCTGGATCCTCCCTCATTTTTTATGTTAGTGATTCTATTCATGCTCCATTTGATTTTGTGGTATTATGTAATTATTTAGTGTTTATGTTTCCCTCTCTAAGACAACATTCCCTTGATTTCTACCTCTAGAATGTTTCTTCTCTATAAGACTTTTGCATAATTTTATTTTAGTTCTTTCTTCTTAATATATTTATTTTGGTACATCCCTTCCCTAATTACTATTTCATTTATGTCTAAAATTCCTTTTTTATATTTTATTTTTACTCAAAGATATTTTTGACTTGTGATTTATGTTTCATTCCTTCAAAATTTCTTTCAAATATGAGAGTTTCTTACAAATTACAAAGAATTTGAACCCTTGATGTAAAGTCCCTAATACCAACACTCCTCAATTTTAGAGTCAAATTCCTTATCCCTAAGCCATATTTTCTCAAATCTGAATGGGTATCTCTCAAGCTTTTGATCTGAGGTGAATATTAGCTAAATTGAGGAATGGTTCAAATTGCACAAGGTCGCAATTTCTTATTTCCCATTCAAATGTACACTGGTTTAATCTGTAAGAGTTAATGTTGAACTCCTAACACCCCAAGATCACTTTCAAGATAAAAATAACATCCATGAGAGATAAATGGCAAGAATACCATGATATGATTATGGATGTAAGATTGCCAAATTGAGTATATGATTTACATATGATACTTTGCTTATAAAGGAAAGTTATGAGATAGGATTAGACAGGATCTTAACATGTGCCTTAATTTTGTATAATGAGACAACTACCTCAACAATATTAAATTACGTAGGAAACAAGCATTAAATAAAATCCAACTAGATAATATATGATTAAAGGGAACATAATCTATTGAGAGGGGGGTGAGTCAGTAGATCAAATCTTTTTAAAACTCTTTATTACAACATACATATCGAAACATGAAACTTGAATAAAAATTTATTGATAATCAAGAAACCACATAATTACACATTCACGGATGAGAACACCGGATATACATGGAAATAAAATATAGGAAAAACCATGGTGAGAATAGCTAATTGGATCTACTATCCAACTCTATCTCCTCAAAAATAAAGAATATAATATGGGGATTACAATATGTTGTAGGAAAAAACCTACCAGAGACACCAATCCCCAAATTTATTTGTAGGAACCAACCTACCAGAGACACCAATCCCCAAATTTATTTGTAGGAACCAACCTACCAGAGACACCAATCTCTAATAAAAGATCTAAGCACTAACTCAATAAGTAGAACAATAGTCCTACTAGATTACAAAGATAAATCTTGTGGATCATTAATGATGATTACACAACTTACACAAGATAACACATTGCTTAAAATAATCTCCTACACTTCTTATGATCTTTTGATTATAGTGCACAATGATTGAGAGATGAAATTGCATTACAAAACCTAAATTACACTTCCTCCAACAAATTCACATCCACACACTCTCTCATATATTACCATATAAAGTGAGATGATTATTATATACAACACACTATAATAACCTTAATTCATGTCATCCAAGGATTCACAATTAACCAAGATGGAATTAGGTGAACCTAAACTCAAATTACATGTAACATGTAATAGGTTGGTCCTAAATCAAATTAGTTTTGACCAAAATAATGGATGTCATGAGCTTTCAAAAAAATCTTAACCTAGACCTATATTATCATTCCATGCTATCTTCATATGAAATAAGCGACAAGTTGTTTCCACAAAGTTTTGGAACAACAACTGGTTAACTAATAAGCATAGTGACCCTTTTGTCACTTCAAAATTTTTACATGATGAACATAACTTATGAAAACTTTGGAATGTGATGGAACATGTGTATAGATGTACTCTCTATTCAAACCATAGATCCAAACTTGTTTTTAGGAAGAAAATCAGAACATAAAAGTATTGTCAAAGAAATCTATTTTCCTTGAGTAATTGACCTAAAACATTATGGATCAAACTTTTGGATTACCTCTATCTACATGAATAGATGTAGGCATGATATTACAAGCATACTGTAAGAAGTAAGTAGTCAAATTTTTTGTTATCAAAATGCACTTATAATGATAATTCAAGTACTATTGCATACACTATTCCACTATTAATACTCCTTATTAGGCATTACTCCTTTGAAATTAATGAACTCCTTTGACATTATTGACAACCTATGTTCATCAATCTTTGTCTTTTTCATTGATGGAAAATAGAAAAATGTTGAAACACATGAAGAAAAATCTAATGTTTTTTGGGTCAGGAACCACCTCACATTGGTTCCTACTTTATCCACTTTAAAGTATATATCATTTTGATTTTCATTTCTCTCAAGGTTATACATAAATAGAAAAGGTCAACACTCCCCCTTTGCATTTTTAGCACTCCGCACAATTTGGACATCTATTTCCTAGATAGACTCCCCTTGAGTCTATACCATATTGCTACTAGATTTTTTTTGCAAGACCACTAGGTCTACTTGTAGTAGGGATACAAAACTCACCCTCAACATATACTTTCTCTTGATTTAAGAGGAGGGAGCAAAAAATCCCAAATTTTTCTAGAGAAAATGAAAATTATCCTTAGGAAGTGGTTTTGTGAAAATTTATGCTACGTGCACCTTGTTTTCAACATACTCCAACTTCACCTCCTTTTATACAAATTTCTCCCTCAAAAAATGATACTTGATTACAATATGCTTTGTCCTTAAGTGCAGTACCAAATTCTTTTAAATGTTTATATCATTGTTATTATCACAAAGAATGGAAATGGGATCATCAAACAGAATCTTCATCTCCTTCAAATTCTTCTTCATCCACAATACCTGAGTGCAATATGAATCTATTGCAATGTATTCCACTTCTTCTATAAGTAAGGAAATTGAATCGTGTCTCTTGCTTAACCAAGATACATGAATATCACTAAGAAAGAAAGCTCCACCACTTGTACTCTTCCAGTCATCTATACTTCTTGCCCATTCTTTATTTGTGTATGCAGTCAAAGTGAAATTTTCACTCTGGGATACCAAAAACCAAAATCCATTGTATCTTTTAGATATTTGAATATCCTTTTTATTCTTTGAAATTATTTTCCTTGGGTGTTTCTTGAAATCTAGCCATCATCCCAAAAACTTGTATCATATCTGATCTACATGCATTCACATACAAAAAACTACCAATCATAGATCTATACGAGGTATAATTTATTGGAGTAGATTCATTATCTTTGATAATCTTATATCTTGTGACCATAGGTGTACATACTAGTTTGCATTCTTCCATATTGAACTTACTTAACATTTCCTTGATATATTTGTTCATAGAAATGAGTATGCCTTTCTCTAATTGAGAAATATATATACCAAGAAATAAATATAGTTCACCAAGCATTGAAATTTTAAACTCACTCTACATTTCATTTTAGAACACCTTACACATGTCATCATTACTTCCACCAAAGATAATGTCATCAACATAGACAACAACAATCAACAGTTGATCCCCTTCTATTTTTATGTATATTACTATTCACATTACCTCTCAAAAACCTTGTTGTAGATACATATTCAACTTGGAATACCAAGCTATAGGAGCTTGTTTGAGTCCATAAAGAGCCTTTTTCTATCTGAACACAAAATAAAGATTAAATCTAAACACTAAAATCCTTTTGGTTGCTCAATTTATACTTGTTCTAACTTTTCATCTAGAAATGTTGACTTCACATCCATTTGAAATGGATTGAAGTTCTTGAATGCTAAAAGAGCTAAAAAAATTGATTGCTTCTAATCATGTCATCGAAGCAAATGTCTCCTCAAAGTCAATTCCTTCAACTTGAGCATATCTTTTACACACAATTCTAGCTTTGTTCTCGACCACTTCTCCATCTTCATTTATCTTGTTTATGAAGACCCATTTGGTACCAATAACATTCTATCACTTAGGTTTTGGAACTAGTTCCCATGTTTCATTTTTCTTAATCTAATTCAGTTCTTCCTCCATAGATTTTATCCAACCTTTTTCTTTGCTTGCTTCTTTATAGGACCTTGGTTCATTTTTTGATAGTAATATAAAATATACTTGCTCATTTACCTTCTTAATTCTTCTCTAGGTTTGAACCCCATTGTCTTTATCTCCTATGATCTGATCTTCAAAATGATTCTTCTAAACATACCTAGCTTGTGTCTTTGTGACAACCTTATATTAGAGACAACTTTTGAGTCTTTATCACTATTACTGATGGGAACTTCATCTTCTTCTACTTTTGGAATACTAGTGGATTGTATTGTTTCATTACCTCTTACATTAGCACTTTCCACAATCCTCTTTAGCCTTTTATTATAACATATATATACTTTTCTTTTCATAGAATAACCAAGAAAAATATCTTCATGAGATCTAGAATCAAAATTACTCAAATATTCTTCATCTCTTTTAATGTAACACTTGCTTCCAAATATTTTGAGATGTCTAGCTAAAGTTGATCTTCCTCTCTATAACTGATATGGTTTTTTACCAATCCTCAATAGGATTTGATCTCTGTTTTAGATATATATTCAGTAAGCTTTCTTGAATTATCATTGTTTTGGTCATCTCTTGTATAATCTGGTTCTTTCTTTTAGCAACTCCATTCTATTGTGAAGTCCTAGGAGATGAAAATTTCCTCTAGATCCCATGTTCCTCACAAAATTCACCATACTAGTTAGAAGTGAACTCTCCACCTTTGTTTGATCTCAAAAACTTGATTATTCTTTTGATATCACTTTCAATTAATGCATTGAATACTTTAAACTTCTCAAATGCTTCAAAATTTTCTTCTAGAAAAGTAATCCAATTCATTCTAGTATACTCATCAACAAGCATAATAAAATACTTATCACCTTGTAGACTCTTTTTCCTCATTGTTCCACATAGATATGTATGGATCAAATCCAATGGATTTTTTGTTGAATATTTCTTAGCCCTAGAAATCTAGTCTTTTTCTTTTTTCCCTCATAACATGGTTTGCAACTAGTATATCGAGGGTTCTTGATCATTGGAATGTCTCTGACCATTCATTTTGAGTTGATATTCACAATATCATAAAAATTGATGTGTCCTAATCTTCTATGACAAATCCAACTCTCTTCTCTTTGTATAGAAAAATAATTTGATCCATTCAACTCACTTATAATATATATCATTTTCAATTCTATTTCCTTTTGCAATCAATTATCTGGTACTAAATTTTCTGATTTCACAACCTTTAGCACTAAAAGATATCTTATAACCTTTATCACACATTTGAATTACACTCAAAAGATTATTATCTAATACTTCAACATAAAAAAATTAATGAGTTTTTGTCCTACCACCATCAAGACTCAAAGTACCTTTACCAATAATCTTGACAATAGAATTGTTTCTAAGAGTTATAGATCCTCCATCAAATTTCTTGAAATTCATGAGCTTACTTTTATCTCCAGTCATGTGAATTTAACATCCACTATCAATGATCCATAGATTCTTATCCTTTCTACCATGTAGTGCAGTTTGAGCTATCATGAATTTCTCTGACCATTTCTCTTCTGGTTTCACCTTTTAGACTTTTTTTGGTTGAGAAATATAACATTCTAACCCTTTACTTTTTAATTTTTATAGAGAACTCAAAAAATTGCTCCTACAGTTTCTAGAAATGTGTCTAAAATTATTGCACTTGTGATAGATAATATTAAAATTGTACAAAGTTACAAATTACTACTAATAAATTTATTTCTTCTTACTAGATCCCTTCTACAATTCATAGCCTTATGACCAAAATGATTGCAATTAAAACAATAACCAAAAAAGAAATTATTGAACATGGTATTGTACCACTATCCTCTCGAACCTTTTCTTCTAGATCTCCTATTCTTCCATTATAATTGGATGAAACCATAATTCTACACATTTCCATCATTGATTATATTATTTTGTTCAAATTTTGGATTGTTGTCCAGATTCTCCTTAGTAGGCTTCACAGAATGCTCTATCACTTTGTTCTCTTATCCATTTGCAAAACCAATACCAATTTTGATATGTGGAGATATCTAGCTATCAACAATCTAATCCAAGATCTCAATGCTCTTTCCAAACTTCATCTTAAGCTGATGATTTTTTTTATCAAGATCTTTCCTTAGTAACACAATTTCAATTTCAAGCTTTTCATAGTCATTGTCTCTTGACAACAACCTCTTACTTAGAATTTTTTCAATCCTTTTTTCTTCCTCTACTTGACTCTTCAGGTCAATGATCATCTTCTCCACCTTCTCAAGATTCTAAGATACACTATCTTTAGCCTTCACTTCATAAAAATTTATTTTCTTCAATCTCTTAATTTCTTTTCCAATGTAGAGAAATTATTCCACAAGATCTACCTCATCATAATTGTTTCCAGAATTCATCTCTACATCATCTTCAGTAGTTTCCATAGCCATGAATATAGCCTTCTCTCTTTCATCTCCAAAGATATCTTGATCCTCTTCATTAGTTGAGTAGCCTTATTAATTAATGAAGAAAATCATTTTTTTCCTCTAAAATTTATTCCCTTTCAAAGATGACTTCTTTCCATACTTTTGCTCAACATTGTTAGAGTCTTTGTAGGGACACTTAGTCATAAAATTCCTTACTTCACCATAATTAAAACATTTGAAATTTAACTTACCTTTATACTTTTTGAAACCTCTCTATAACTTTCTGACAAATTTTTCTTCCACCAAATCCAATCCAACATCAAAATCTAGATCGACTTGCTTATTAGATGCTTTGAATGTTACCTCTATCCTTATATATTTTTCACTATCAAACCTCATTTAATAGGTAGTCAATATTCCATGTAATTCATCCATTTTTAGAGAATTTAGATCTTTAGCTTCTTCGATAAAAAAATATTTAGAATAAAACCTTATAGGAAGAGATATGAGTACCATTTTCACAATTATACCTTCTTTCAGTTCCTCACCAAGACCTCTCATAGATTTTACAACCTCATCAACCTAGAGTAGGAATGTGGCAATGTTCTCCTCTTCCTTCATTTTTCAAGATTTCAAACTAACTTCGATGAGCTTATAGATTTACTTATTTAACCTTGTCATATCCTTCATATATTTTGTGCAATTTAGTATAATTTTTTTTATTTCCTACAGTGCATGATCTTCACAAATTCTGAGCTATACATGTAGACACTGAAAATTGGTCTAGGCCTGCGACTTCAATTTCTTCACCATTGCCAAATGTGTCATAATTAAATAATCTTAATTATTTAATTATATTTCTAAAAGTCCTCTTTCCATTTATTAATTAAATAATTCTAATTATTTAATTAAATTGTTATACCATTGTTCAATATTGATTAATTAAATAAATATCATTTATTTAATTGTGTTACTAATTAGATTTATTCTCTTTTTAAAATTAAATAAAAAATTATTTAATTTATCTTATCACATTTTTTACTCTAATTAAATAATTTTTTAAAATTATTTAATTATTCATTAATCTTTTTCTCCAAGTCAATTAAATAAATTCTTATTTATTTAATCCCTTGATTCGAATATGGAATTAAATTAATCATTTAATTCATAAAAGAGTTATTCATGACATATTCTTCTATAATTGGGTAATTATTAGTTATCTAATTGTTCATCATCACTTCGCTCGAGATCTAAATTAAAGCATTTAGTTATCTTTTGAGTCAATATTGTTTTTAACGAATAGATCTTTCTTGATTTAATCATTCAGTTATCTAATTCCACCTCTTGCATGTGCACATTTGTTAATTAAATAATTCTATTTATTTAATTAATTTATGTGTGTGTTCGAACAAACCGTTTTCTCCATGCAAATAGTCAACTTGAAATGCTAACTTTATTCTTTTAATTTTTGAATAGTCATCAATGAAGATTAAATTATTATTTAATTTAATATCTCAACATTTGTCAGTTCTAACTCTCACTCAATAAACCCTAATTTGAATGCATGACCTAATTTGAATCTTAATCGTCGACTCAACTTTCAATCTCAACATGTCATTCGAACAATCAATTTTCTGTAAATTGGTCATCATTTTCCATTATTCCTTCTCTTGAAATCTTATGTGTTTTGGAAGAAACTTGTTTTAATCTCCAATGTTTCATCATTAATCACATATATTGAGGCTATATTTGCACAATACTAAAAATTTGAGGCCAAATATCATTCAAAGGCGAAATGGAGAAGGACAACAAAGGTGAATCATGGAGTTTTTTGGATGCTTGGTAAGATTTTTTCATGTTTTTAGTTCCCTTTGTGCTTTGTTGTTAGATGTAGGTTAGTTTTATTTTATTTTCTTTAATCTATTGCTTGTTTCTATTTTCCTGTGTTACAATACAATCCACATAGAATAACATTTCTTACCCTAGCATTATTTTCACATTCCTTCTTCCTCATCAAATCTCTAGGGAAACTTTTAAGAATCTCATAGCCATCTACAACTGACTACCATACCTCTTATCCAAGATGCATCAAGTAAGCTTATATCCTTACATTCCAAAATAAATAATTTGATCCATCAAACAATGATTCCTTATTTGAAGACAATCCTTCTTGAGCCACAAAGTATGTCATCTCAAATCTACCTCAAGCTATTAAGATTCTTCAAGGAACTTGGCTCTGATACCAATTGAAGGGAACACAATCTACTGAGAGGGGGGTGAATCAATAGATTTTCCACCCTTCAATTAAAAGGCCGTGTTAATGCCAAGAGAAAAAACCAACTTTGGAAAATATGGCTTACAAATGTTTTCATATTTTTTTGTCTAAAATTAAAACCCACTATAGATTATTATATCTAGGTTAAAAATCTATATTTTTTTATTATGATTGGATTGTTTTTTATTTCTTAATTAATTTATGAGGAAAATGGACCATAAACTTTTTTTTTAAAGCAAAGGCATCAAATCGATATATTAATATATATAGTAAAGTAATTTTATACGTAAGATGAGGATTTTATAAATCCATGTTTTCCCAGATAGATTATGTGTTTAAAAATTAGACTCAAAATACTATATTTTGTATTTCTACACTTTAAAAATATTCTGTGTAACTACTTCAAAATTTTAGTCCAACTGTCAAAGTTTTGAAAATACAAAAAAATACTTGCACTTTTTGGAAAAAATATGGACCTAACTTCGAGCAATTGTCTAAGAATGGATATAAGTGGTTAGAGAGGGATAGATAAGGATATCTACATAGAGTGAGAGAGGTATGTTAAGAGAGTGGGGGAGATAGAAATAGAGATAGGGGTGAAGATCAAGGGAGTGTGTGTATGAGAGAGAAATGGAGATAGAGATAGATAAGGATAGGGATATATAAATAGAGGGAGAGTGAGGGAGAGAAATAGAGATTTGAGAGAGGATAAGTAGAGAGATATTGAAAGAGGGAGTGATATGGAGAGGAGATATATCCAAAGATTGATATAACTTGGGAAAGATAAAAGGGGAAATTAAAATGAGAGATGGATAGGGATAGAAAGAGGGATATACATACATACATACATACACACACACACACACACACACACACACACACACACACACACACACACACACACACACATATATATATAACACTACAAAAAGATAAAGGAATCTGAAGAGAAAGGGAGAGAGAGAGATAGAGGCAGAGTAAGGGAAAGGAGGGGAGATATGTAGAGTGGGAGAGAGGAGGAGGGGGGGAGAGAAAACTAAATAGATAGAGATGAAGAGAGGGAGAGAAAGAGAGGAAGAGAGGCATAGAGAGAGTGGGGGAGATAGAGAGAAAGGGAGGGAGAGATTGAGAGTGGGGAATATAGAGATATAGAGGTATAAAAATGGATAGAGATAGTTAGAGAGAGAGATAGAGTAAAGGAGATGAGGGGAGATATGGATATGAATTAATAGATAGGAGAGAGGTATATAAATAGAGGTAGATAGAGAGATAAATAGGGAGAGATAGAGAGATAGAGATATGAAGGGGAAAAAAAGGTGTGTGTGTGTGTGTGCGTGAGAGAGAAAGATATGGAGATAGATATGGAGAAGGATAGAGATATATAAATAAAGGGAGAAGGATGTATATAAATATAGAGGAGAGAGGATAATTAAAGACATTAAAAGAGGGAGTAATGGGGAGAGGGGGAGATAGGGAGATATAGGGATAGATATAACTTGAGAAATATAGAGGGAATATGAGAAAGGGAGAGAGATAGGTAGAGAGAGATAGGGATAGAAAGAGATATATATAATAATGAATGATATATGGGGAAGAGAAATGGAGAGATATGGGTAGAGAGGGAGAGAGAGGACAAAGGTAGAGTAATGGAAGGGTGAGATATAGGTAGAGAGGGAGAGAGAGAGGAGAGGGGAAGATAGGGAGATATAGATGAATAGATAGGGAGGGAGAGAGGGAGGGAGGGTGGCATAGAGAGGAAGGGAGGGAGAAAGATAGAGAGGGGAAGATAGAGATATAGAGGTAGAGAAAGGGATAGAGATAGTTAGAGAGAGAATGAGAGCAAGAAGAGAGAGATAGCTAAATATACAAGAGGGAAGGAGATACAGAAAGAGATAGAGAGAGGGGTTATACATAGAGATAGAAATAAGAGGTAAAAACATGGAGTGTGTGTATGAGTGATAGAGATATATATTTAGTGATAGAGAGGGATATACATATATAAATAGACAGAGAGGAAGGGAGATAAATAAAGAGAGGAGAGAGGAGGAAAATTGATAGATATATATATATATAAAGAGGGAGTGATAGAGAGTGGAAGAAGGATACATGGATAGAAAGATAGAGGGGGGAAAGGAAAGGGATATCTAGAGGTAGAGAAAGGGATAAAAAGAGGGATATATATATATATATATATATACATAGGGAAGATAAAGGGAGATATGTAGGTAGATATGGAGACAAAGAGGGATTAAGAGAGATAGAGTAAGGGAAGGCAAGAGAGATAGGTAGAGAGGGAGCTAGAGGGATAGAAGGAGAGGGGGAAAAAGGGAAAGATTTAAATATATAGATATAGAGAGAGGTATAGAGATGGGAAATAAAAAGGAAGGGAGAAAGATAGGTAGAGAGTGGGGGGATGGAGATATAGAGGTAGAGAACAAGATATATTTAAAGAGAAAATGGAAGAGGAGAGAAAGGGACAGATGTATAGAAAAATATAGAGAGAGTTATAGTGATAGGGAGAGATAGAGAGATAGAGATAAGGAGGTACAAAAAGGGAGTGTAGGTGAGTGGGTGAGAGGGATAGGGGATAGATATAGAGAGGGGTGGATATATAAATAGAGGAATATAAAGGGAGATAAATAGAGAGAGGAGAGAGGAAAATTAGAGAGATATAAAAAGAGGGAGTGATCAAGAGAGAGAGAGAGATAGGGATAGAGATATATAACTTAGGAAGGATAGATGGGGGGAGAGGAAGAGAGAGAAATGGGTAGAGAGGTATATAAAGAGAGGGATATATCTAAAGTTATATAACTGGGTAAATATTGTTGCAAGTATGATTAGTTGGTTTTGTCATTGATTTCAAAAAACTTTTGTATTGTCATTGATGAGCTAGTGTTGAGAGGGTGTTGTCATTGATGTCTACAAGAAGGTTGTTTGTGGTGATGCTTTGAATAGTTACATTATGTTGTCATTAGTAAGTGTTACTAGTGTCAACCTCTAGTATTGCTTTGATAATATTTTGTTTATGGATGTTGCATAGTCGAGTTACAGTTGTAGTTGGATTTATGGTGATGAGGAAGTGATGAGTTTGATGAGAATGTATCTTTGGTGCTTGGTTTCCAAGTGCTTTCAAGAAAAAATGAATAAAAGAGAAAACAATATGGTGCAAAGGTGTTCTGGTATACAAAGTAGTATTCTAGTTTTGCTTCAAGTTTCTTCATGGTTGAAGATATGCTTGTGCAGTTCAAATATGTTGATTAGTGGTGTTCATAAATTTTATATCCATAATTTCATGGTCTAGATTACTGTACAGAGAAAGTTGTGTTCAATAGTGTGTGAATTATGTGTTGTAGTGGTGTCTAGGAGAAATGGTTTTGCTCCACATTTCACTGCAGTATGGTTTCTGGTCTTGTGGTTCTAGAAGCATGCTGGCAATGGTTATATCTATGTTCAGTCAAAGTTGTTAGTGGTTTCATGCTTCAAAAGTTGATTTATTGAGTTACAGAGTGTGGAAGGTTGTCTGAGTGTGATGGGTGTGTACATTCCTCAAGTAAAAGTTATTGTGAAGGAATTTTTTGACTTTCAAGGTGTTCATGGAATATTCTAAATTATGTTCAAGTGTTGTGTGTGGTTTGCGAGTGGTTTGCAATTTTTTTTTGGATTTGAAGAAGCATGTACTTAAATGTTAATGGTGTTAACACAGGTTCGATCGACCTTGGATGTTTACACTAACTATGGAGTTTCTTTGGTGTTTTTGGAAGTGTAGTATGGTGCATATTATGATTTGGGTTTGGCTTAAGATGTGTTGTGGTCCAATTTCATTCCTTTCCACTATGGGAATGCTTTGTGATGACCTAATTTGAATTTGCACAATTGAGGTGCATAGTTGACCTTGGAGAATTTTTTCAAGGCTAAACATGGTATAAATAAGAGTTGTGTTGATGAGGGATATGTATGTAGTGTGAATGATGTGAAGTGCAAAGTGATTGAGTGTGAATTTGCGAGGTGCAGTGTGAGCTTCAATGAGTTAGACTACTGAAAGTAGTGAGAAGAATGTGTCTACAATCTACATAAATATTGTGAATGTGTTGGTAATCTTGTGGTGGACTATTTTGTTGCATTGAGATGGATTTATCACTATAACATTCTTCTTTCTTCTTTTCTATAATCTAGCAGTGAGCCCTTATTTCTTTTGGGAAGTGATCCCTCTAAAAGTGAGCCTTTGTATTTAATATTGCAATTACTTTATATTGTAAGCTAATCCTCACCATGGTTTTTCCCTTCTTGGGTTTTCCACATAAATCTAGTGTTCTACTATGCATGGTGTTGGTGTGTTTCAATTTTTGTTATTTTTTTCATGCTAAATCATTCTAATAGATTAAGGGTTAATAAAGTTGGTGTGGATTTGAGTGTTTATGAATCTTTTTGAGGTTTTAATGTACAACTAATTCACCCCCTCCTCTCAAGTGTCTTGTGTCCATTCAACTATTGGTATCAGATCAAGGTTCCTTGGAAGAAAGCTTAATAGATTGAGGTAGATTTGGGATGGCACACAAGAGAGATGCTCCTATGTTTGATGGAATTGAATATGCATTTTGGAAGACAAGGATGGAAGGGTTTCTAGTATCTCTAGGGTTTGGATATCAAAAGTCTGTTGAGACTAGATATACAATGCTTGCAAGCGGTCTAAGTATTGATGATGAGATCAAGGCCTATGAAAACAACGGTAAAGAAAGGTATGCTCTTCTAAGTGGTCTTTATAATACTAAACTTGTGAAAGTTATGAATTTAAAATATATTAGAGATATTTGGGAAAAAATGGAAAGTATTTATGCAGGAGATGATAAGGTCAAGCAAGCTAAGATGTAGAATCAAAAAATCACATTTGAGAACATATGGATGCTTGAAGATGAAAACATTACAAGTTACATGTTAAAGGTGGACGAAGTTATCAATTCCATCAGAGGTCTTGAAGGAAAACTTGAAGAAGTAGTAAAGAAGGTATTGAGAACTCTTCCTAAATCTTATATCCATAAAGTTTATGCTATTGAGGAAGTTCAAGATTTAAGAAAATATTTTAGAGATTAATTATATGGTGCTTTATCTACTTTTGAAATGAGGGAATTTGGTTCAAGTAATGCAAAAGTTGATACTACTTTTAAGCTTGGAAAACCAAAAAAGATTGAGGAATCAGATCAAGAGGATCTAGATGATATAGAAGTAAAATTTGTGAGGAGAATGAACAAGGGTACCGGTAAATATAGAGGTTAGCTTCCTTTCAAATGTTTTAGTTGTGGAAAGATAGGTCATTATACTTCAAGATGTCCAAACAAATTTTTGAATGACAAATATAGGGAGAACAAAGGTAAAAAGTTCAAGAAAAGTTATTATGTTAGAGAAGATGCCAGTATATCTGATGATGAATCTAACTATGGGGATGATGAAGGTAGTGAATACTTGTTCATGACTATTAAACATGAAACTAATTCTTCTAAATTTGAGAGACACATGAAGGAAAGTACTCTAGAAACAAGTGATAATATTGAAGGAGCTATGGTGATTTCTTTTCAAGCTAGAGAGGAGAAGTACTAGATTATTGAAAGTGGATGCTCAAATCATATGACCGGTGGAAAAATTAAGTTTGTTAAACTTAAGAAATATGGAGGTTTAGTAAGATTTGGATGATACATCTTCTAAGATATGTGGAAAAGGTTCAATTAGTTTTAATGGTAAGAATAATATAGATGATGTTCTTTATGTTAATGGTTTGAGACATAATCTTGTGAGTGTTGGAAAAATGTGTAGCAAAGGATATAATATTATGCTTCAAGATGATGGATGTGAGATCAAAAATGTGTTTTCTACTAGAAGAAGGACAAATGGAAATGTTTATCAGCTTAAAGGTGTTGATGGTCATTACTTTATGACTCAAATTAATGAAAGTTGGTTATAGCATAGAGGGATGTGTCACATCAATTTTAATAGCTTAGTGAGGATTAGTTTAGTTCAAACTATGAGAGACCTCCCAAAGATTATAAAGCCTATCAATGTTGTCTACAAGGAATGCCAAATTGGGAAACAAGAAAGAAGTTTCAAAATCAAAGAATAATCTACTATTGAATTGCTGGAACTAGTGTATATAGATCTTTGTGGTCCTACCAGAGTAAGAAGTCTCCAAGGTTATAGAAATTTCATTATATTGATTGATGATTATTCTAGAATAACATGGATTACTTTTCTCAAAGAAAAATCAGAAGATATAGATAATTTTAAGGCATTCAAAGTCATGGTTGAGAATGAAATGGACATTAAAATAAAATGTTTGAGGTTTGAGAGAGGTGGAGATTTCACCTCCAATGAGTTTAATAGTTTTTATGAGAATCTGGGATAAAGATTCATATATCTACCACTAAGATTCCTCAATAGAATGTAGTAGTTGAAATAAAGAACATAACTATTTAGGAAGCTACAAAATCAATGATGAAAGAGGAAAACCTACTAGAAGTCTACTAGAGAGATGCAATTCATACTGTTGTTTACTTAATTAATAGAGTTCAACCAAGAGAGAATAGTGCAAAGACTCCCTATGAGTTGTGGTATAGAAGGATTCCTACTAAAAATTATTTCAAAGTGTTTGGAAGCAAGTTCTATATCAGAAGAGATGAAGAACATGTTGGAAAGTTTGATGCAAGGTCTGGTGAAGGTATCTTCCTTGGATATTATACAAGAAGAAAATATTAAAGGTGATACAACAAGAGGCTGAGAAAGATTGCATAAAGTGAAAAATGTGTCAAATTGGATGAAGACTTACGAAAGAACTCAGTGGTGGTAGATGAATATGAATCAAATGAGTTCTCTTGTAGAGAAAATGACAAAGATGAAGGTAAGGAAAAGGAAGTTTAGACTAAAGAAGAAGAAGCTCTAAAAAGGATCCCTAAGACTCCTAAGTATGTGCAGAAGAATCCTTTTGAATATCAGATCATTGGTGACAAAAGAAAAGGTGTATTGACAAGGAGAAAAGTTGTTATGGCTGAAGAACAAGTTAATCTATGTTTTCTCTCTAAAGTTAAATCTAAAACAATGGTTGAAGTATGCAAAGATGAGTATTGGATCAAAGCTATTTAAGAAGAACTAATGTAGATTGAGAAGAATCGTACCTTGGAACTTGTTTCAAGACTAGAAAACAAGACGTGATTGGAACTAAATGGCTATTTCAAAATAAACTTAATGAAAAAGGAGAAGTACTAAGAAACAAGGCAAGACTTGTGTGTAAAGGCTGCTCACAAGTAGAAGGAATAGATTTTGAGGAGACATTTTCTCCAGTGGCAAGAATGGAAGCTATCAGGATGTTTTTGACTTTTGCAACACACAAGGATTTTAAGGTTTATCAAATGGATGTGATGTCTTCTTTCTTCAATGGTGAGTTGGAAGAAGAAGTAGACATTGAACAACTAGAAGGATTTCAATTATCAAATAAACTAGATATGGTCTACAAATTGTAAAAGGAATTATATGGATTGAAGCAAGATCTAAGAAATTGGTATGCAAGGTTAGATAGGTACTTGTTACAAGAAGGATTCAATAAATGTACCATAGATATTAATCTTTATTGATTTTTTTTGAAAAATATCAAATCTTGATGGTGGTTGTGTATGTTGATGATATAAATTTTGGATGAAATGATGCTATGTGTAAGAAGTTTGGAGAACAGAAACAAAATGAATTTGAGATGTCTATGTTTGGGGAGATGAATTTCTTCCTTGGACTTCAAATTAATCAAAAAGAGAAAGGTATAATTTCACAATCAAGGTATGTCAAGGTAATGCTGAAGAAGTTTGGAATGGAAGACTCTAAATCGGTATGTACCCCTATGGTTACTAGCTGCAAGTTGAGTAAGAATGATGAATCTTCTAAGGATGATCAGAGAAAGTATAGATTAATGATTGGAGGATTGCTATATCTAACTACTACTAGACCGGATATCATGCATGCAATTTTTCTTTTGGCTAGATTTCAAGAAGATCCTAGATCTAGTCATATGTTGTAGCAGTAAAGAGGATATTCAAATACTTAAAGGGAACTTCAGAACATGGTTTATGGTATCCAAAGGATACTGATTTCTCTTTGAGTGATTATACAGATGTAGATTGGGTAGGATGCGTTGATCACAATAAAAGTACAGGTAGTGGTGCATTCTTTCTTGGATGTAGATTGGTGTCTTGGTTGAGCAAGAAACATGATTCAACTTCTTTATCTACTATAGAGGTAGAATACATTGCAACATCTTGTTGCACGTAGGTGTTATGGATGAGGAAAATATTGAAGGATATTAGAGTTATATATGATGAACCAATTTCTATATTTTGTGACAATACAAGTGCTATTAACATTTCAGAGAATTTGGTGATGCACTCAAGGAAAAAACATATATCAATATAGTATCACTTTATGAGAGAGAAAATTGCAGAGAATGAAGTGAATCTTGAGTATGTGCCTACAAAGGATCAAGTTGCTGATATATTCACTAAGGATCTTCCCAAGGATAATTTTGAGTATCTCCAAGAGAAGTTAGGGGTTATTACCCCTCCTTCTATGAACTAGATGCATAAGGATATGCATCAGTCTAGTAGATTCAAGATTCATTTTTTTCTAGATTGATGTTGGAGGCTACCTCTCAAGGGAGTAGGTAGTGCCATTATTGGTTGTTACAGTTAGGGGAGTTAGTGTTGGTGTAGGTTGGTGTTTTCCTTTGTCAATTGTGTCAAAGTGAAATGATGGAGAATAGAGTGATTAAATATGAAGGGGGGGGAATAGGGTTATGATGGACCTATCCTCCTCTATTACATTAGGAAATGAGATCCAAACAATGAAAGGATTGTCAACCAAAAGGTGATTCAAGTCAAGGTGTGAATCTACCAATTTTCTTTTTTTGTAAGGGCGTGGTCCTGATTAAACAACACTTTTGGGAGAAATATTAAAAATAGAAAAAAAACTCTAAAATACAATCTACAAAGTGCATCTAATAGATTAAGCTCAATTCTGATGGAACCATAAATTAAAATGCAGATCTAAGAAAGGGAAAATGATGTGTACTAGTCAACAAAAAATATTTTTCAAAGCTAATAGAGGACTCATTCACCCTATGGTGAATGGGTCCTAGCTAGGGTTCTATAAAAATGGTTTATGGGTTCTCTTTTGTTGGGTCTGCACACCTAGATCCCTGATTTTCATAGTCAGACAACCAAAAATAAATACTGTAGGTGAGTTTATGTGAAATTGCAACAATGATGATCTAACAAATGCAACTCTGGAAATTTTTCAATTTTTCTCTTCAAGAGATCTTCCACCTAGAATTTGCACACACAAATCAAGAGGGAAAAATGTTTTTTTTTTGGTGAATGGGGATTTTCCTTACCAGTCAAACCCTATTTTGGTAATTAAATCTTGAAATGAAATGAAATCTCATGAAAGGAATAAAAAATGAACAAGCCTATTCCACAACTCACCAAACCATTGTTCGAACCTTGGAATGTAGATCTACAACTAGCATGAAATGGTTTCAATGGATGTGGATCTTGATCTTGAAACTTGATTTGAAACAATTCCTTTGAATGCTTGAATGGATCTTGACCACTACATCAACATATTAGCTAAAATAACATGCATGAATAATTTGACATGATGATGGATCTTGATTGCTGCAATAATTCTTCAATAAATCTACTCTTCAATGCCTTGAAATGCTCTTGAACTCATAAACTTTCTTAGATCACACTTTCTCATAAAAATTGATAGGTGAATCATAGTGAAATGACCTCTTATTTATACATATATTAACATTAATTCCCAAAAGTCAAATAACACAAGCTGGCATGTGAATACATATTTTAAATGATTATGCCAAAAATATAATAAAAATTTCTCATGGCATGGTGTTTAGCAGTTTCTTTAAAGTGGGGACATACATTGGCATTATTCTTTTTCATTTTAATTACAACTCATGTTTCATTGTGTGGTCTTCTTACTTCATGCGATAAGCCTTTCTCTTTTTGGTGACATTGGATGTGATGTCCTTCAAGAGTGTGATCTCTCTTAGCATATTATATTCCTCTTAGTGTCTTGATGTGACACACTACATCCCCTAAGTTGTGAATCTTCCATTATTTGATTGGTCCTCTCTTGGAGACATTAGGCACGATGTTCCCTAAGTTGATACCTTACATGAACTAAGGAAAACCCATTTGAACATACCTTACACTACCTTTTTCATTTAGAATAACTATTATATGGCCACCTTGCATAACACACTTTGCTTGCCTAAGGAGTCATCTTGTTTGTTCATGAGTATCAAGCATATGAAGTTTTGCTTGCCTCATGAATCTTGTTGTTTGTGTTGTGTGGAACCTTATTAAAGTTATCAAGAGGTATAGCTTTGGTATGGTTAGTGTATGGGAGCCAAAGTTAGGTGTGACTTTCCCATATTGACTTTCTTATGTGTGTGAGCACATATTGGCCATGTGCATATGTGTCTCACCTCTCTGGGGGTTCACCTATTGGATGGCCTGAGGTTCCACTAGCCCGTGTGAGCATTTGTTTGGTTTGCATAGTGGGCATCATGTTCCACTTGTAAATGTTTCTTGGACAAACAACTTAGATCTGGTCCACATTGTGTTGGAAAGATTGTTGAAGCTTGATCCACCCCTTCTTTTTCTTTTTCTTTCTTCTTTATGTATTTGATAGTGTATGATTGTATCTTGTTGTTGTTTCACATATCATTATCATGTGTTTTCTTTTGTTCTTATGTTGGTTTTCCATAAGATCTTGATCCTTGGGGCTTGATCATCCCTCTTGATTTTTGTTGTCCTATCTTACTCGCATTGGTACAATTGGACCCTTCTTGATGTGAATTTGTCTAATTTAGTGTGATTTTGAAGCAATTTTCTCCCCTCACTAACATGGGGGCTAAATATAGTGTAGAAAAATGCATCCCTTTACATTTTCACACTTGTTTGGGCCCTCCCTACTAAAATTGGGCTTCTTTATGCCTTATTTGGTCCTATTTTGCATGATCCACAAGCCTTATTTAATGAATCTTTATGAGGATAATCCAAAAATTTATTAAGTGAACAATCATAATTCATGTTTTTGGGTTGTGTGTTCGAGCTCTAGTGATCTGGGACTCATATGCCACCTTCAGTGTATGGGTCCCACCTAGGTTTTAGGACCTAATCTTGAATATTGTATTGAACATAACATTTCTTGAAGTTTGTGTTCCAAGTTTAAGCTACTAGGACTCATACACCCCAACTAGAGTATGAGTCTTGGGTAAGTGCAAGAAGTTGAGTCCACGAAACGTGGAAGTTTTTTCCTTAGCCAAAAATATGAAATCAGAATTGCAAAAATGGGATCCTTGTTTTCATAAATGAGATCCTAATTTTTAAAAATGGGATCCCTTTTAGGTTCGGGATCCCAAGCCTAAATTCAAAATGGGATCCCATTTTTTAAAAATTGGGATCCATTTATTAAAGGATCCCGAACCGACAGATGGGAAACAAGATCCTGATCTTTACAAAACAAGATCCTATTTTCAAGTTGTATTTATTTAAAAAAAAATGAAACTCATTCATTAGCAGCTTGGGATCCCGATTTAATAGAGACAGTGGTGACAATGACAGTGACCTCCAAAGTCTAGGTATGCCTCTACCTATTTTATATGCATTTTTTTAGTCTTTTTTTGAAATTTATAAGTCAAATGTAGGTTTTAGCATGATTGTTTTCAGTTTATCTAGTATTTTATGTATTTCATTTAGGTGTAATCGGGGAATTGATAATTTGTGGAGGTAGAAGAAAAAATGAAATGAAACCCTATAGAAACAAAAAAATCATCCTTAAATTGTATCTAAAAAATAAAATTTAGTTAGAAAACCCCAAATTGAAAGAAAACAAAAAATTGCATTGAAAAACCTAATTTGAAATGAAATAAAAAAATTTGCATTGAAAACCCTAATTTTTTCTTGAAACCGTAAATTCAATTCAAACAAAAAAAATTGCTAATTTACCCTAAATTGAAATCAAACAATTTTTTTTGCATTTAGATGAAAACCTTGATTTCAAGCTCAAGAATATTTGATAATGGAAAAAATTGATATGCATTGCTTAAATATTTTAAATTGAATGTATTTGCATTGTATATTAGGGTCCTTGATATTGACAATGAAATAGGATTTGATAAATATTATACATTTAAATGTGTATTCATCAAGAGACACAATCAATTAAATGTTATCAACATAGATATAATTAGAATAGAAAACAATATGTTACAAACATCTTAGAATTAAAAAATATTGAGCAGGTTCATTAGGTGGGCATGCAATAAATGTGACCATCCAAATTTCTCTCATTAAGCATCATAATAAGGGAAATCACTGAAAGGTAAAGCACGATCATAGGTGATAAGAGAATTATCAATGCTAGGCACACCAATAGTCATCATCATTACTAAAGCTATCCACATTAAGAGATGAAATCTTTATGAAACTCATGGTTAAGTTAAAGAATCTACAATAGAAGGGAAAATAATAATAAGTTCCATGGAAGATGTTAAATCATATCCAATATCAAAGAGTGCATTAATGGGACATGTGCCACTATGCTTTTGGTAAAAGGATATGATTTTATCAAATATTCATGGATCAAATAAAAAATAATGTAAGCACTTCAAATAAATTGATGTACGAATGAATGGATACAAGGGAAAAGAAGGTTGAGTGGAATCCATGATATAAAAAATTGCAACCACTATATATAAAGGAGGGAAATTAAATGAGTTTCAAATCTAAAATTATATGAGAAATATCCAAAAAAAATGGATTTGAAATTAGAGACACATGGATAAGTTGAAAACACTACAATAATTAAGGAATTATGGGTGAAGGGAAAGATTACTTTTGGGACTAGAGTGGATCATTACAATTGATAAATTTTCAATGTTTGTTTACAAATTTAGTTAGCAAATTCCTAAATCCTTGTACAATCCATTTCCAATTGTCACTTAATTAGATAATATGTGCATTCATTTCTATTTTATGTTTTTATCTCTCTTAGTCATGCCTTGTTTCCATTTCTTGTTTGCGTGTACATTGTCTCTTGTCTTTCAACAATCTTAACTCCCATTCTAGTCAATTAGTTGTTAATTAGGCTTCTAGTTTAGTCTAAAATCTCAATTTGCACTAGTTACCTAGACACTAAAAGAATCTAAATATTTTATTTTCTTTCTTTTAGGTTCTTTCAATTCCAAACAATCCAAAATAAAATAAACTCAACATTAACTAATTTATTATACATTTTATATCATAAAAATCATTTAAGTGGGAAATATTAATGAAAAACATGTTAAATAAAATAATCTTATATTCAATTAAAAAATATCAAGTTAAAGTATACATAAAACTCAATCTTAATAATACATAATTATGTGTTCCTATTACGGAAATAGTTAGTCTATATTCATAAAATCAAAAATATTCATAAACTAGTTAGCCTATTACCCTAAATTGTAAACTGATGTCTTAAGGGGTCCTAATATGACATTTTTTAAGGGGATCCAAGAAGTTCTCAAAATTTGGTGAAGTTTACCAAGGCAACCAAATTTAATAATAATAAGATCGTGCAAGATTATAATAGGAATGAGATTTCATTATCTAGGTTGGTCGATTGAAATAAGAGCTATCTCAATCAACTATTCCATAAGAAAATGTTGTTCACTAACTTGCAAGACCATTATTCAAATGGCCACTCAAACTTCACCCGAAGTTACCTAAACCCTAAACCTTGAACTCTAAAATCTAAACCTAAACCCTAAAGCATTCATTTTGTCCTAGGACCTTAAAATGAAATTTGGTTTCCATAGGAAACTCCACCAAATTTTATTCCCTTAAGCCATGTCATTTTTTCCTAGGACCTTACTACATATATCCCCTTAAGCCATCCTATTACCCTAAACCCTAAACTCTAAACTCTAAACCCTGAACCATAAAGCCATCAATTTTTCCTAGGCCCTTAATGAAATTTGGTTGCCTTGGGAAACTTCACCAAATTTTATTCACTTGAGTCATGTCATTTTATCCTAGGACCTTACTACACATAGATCCCCTTAATCCATCATATCACCATAAACTATAAATTGATGTCTTAAGGGGTCCTACTATGACATTTCTTAAGGGGATCAAAGAAGCTCTCACCTTAGCCACCTCCACCCTAGGCTCCACCTCCCCCTCCACCCCCTCCACCTCATATCCCACCTCCACCACCAGCTGGATCTGATGAGGATGACTTGTGAGCATGTATAAATGATCAAGTGGCATCCATTCAAAACCACATCAATGCTATGAAAAATCAAGCATTGATTCCACCACACATGAGATATTTTACATTTGCGATGAAAAATGTTGTGGATGCCATTAGGACTATTGATTTTGATTTAGATAGGCATCGACGAGAAAGAGAGGAGATGAGGTGATTTTATGCAAATGGTCTCTCATATAAACAAATTTTAGACCTAAAAATATGAAAAGCCCATCTAGCCCCTTATTTTATTGACCCTAATACTCAACAACCCATTCCTCCCAATAAATCCAGAATATCCATGAGGTGGTGTATACATCAACAAATGAGTGCACATTTTTGGGATCAATGGTATATGGTATTTGATAGTCCACCACATGCTAATCTGGAGGTCCCATTATATTTTTTGAGGAAACTATATGTAGAGTTTGTTATGGGGAAAAATCCCAATTATTTTGATTTTAAATCATTTCAGGGTGTTGGTGGTAGCATTTCCACAACAAAGGTTAGGGGCAAGGGTTGATCCCCAACGCCCCATGCATGTGCAACCCCTTGTTGCTCCTCTTGGTCCTGCCATTCCTGCACCTATGCATCAATGTGTGGTGGTATCTTCATTAGGATCCCTTGGTACGCTTGTAGGAGACCTTGATCAACATGCTTCTACAATAGCGGGTAGGGAGCATAGAGACCACGATGATGGAGGAGTGTCTTATGGAGTTGGTCCTAGTACCACTCCATAGGTGTCGAGACCATATATATGTACTAGTTTCCATCAGATATGCTATGGACCTAATTAGGCCACACCCAGTTTGGGTGGGTGTGGAGATTTTGGTGGACGATCTAGTTGCCTTAGTTCATTTGTAGAATTTCTTACTACAGACCATCACCCTGAGGATAGTGCAACACAAGTATAAATACACATCTACATGTTGAATTTAAAATAATTTTAATGAATGTATATAAAAAAAAATTACAATGCATTTAAATAATCAAACTATTTGGTGTACAAATGACACTAGTGATGGGGAAATCATCTACACTGCGAGTCCATATGTCGACACTAGGCCTAGTCAGCAACCCTTATGGGTTACTTTGATTTCAATTTTTAAAAAATTTATAATTTAATCATGAACATATGTTTTAAATATTTATGTTGGTTTAGGGGAGTCAATTGACTTCCATGTTGATTCCACCCGAGGGGTTTTCGAGCGCTCCTCCAGTATTGAGCATCACAGATCAGGGGCAGGTACATTTATACTGTAAATTGTTTAACTTACATTACTATCTAGTTACAATTGCAAATTTTGAATTCACTATATATCAAGTGTGCATGTACACTTGTAAATATTATAAGCATTAAATGTCTATATGTATGTCTAGGTTGATACGAAAATGAGAATGAGCATCAGAAAAACATTGGATGTTGTTGCTACTCATGAGGCCTTTGAATTTCAAGTTGTTTTAAAAAATTTCTACACACAATGTGTAAACTTGAATATATATATATAAACCTAATTCAAGTATACATTCTTTAAATTTGATCTTATAGGAATATGTTAGTGCGACATTCTGCCACAACTCAATCATAGTTACACCTCCAGGAGGACATACAAAGCAAGCTCCATTTATATCATGGTAATTTAAATTTTTTATTATATTTAAATTCAATTACAAATTATACATTGTCAATAAATTTAATTAAATTTAAAATTATATATATATATATATGCATGCATGTTAAATTATTTTTCTTTTATAGCATGAGACACATCTTGTAGTTGAGCATGTACAAACAGGTCCTAGAGTAGAGGGTGCACAACCTTAGATTATCGTACAATTTAAATATGATAAATTATAAATTGAATTGAATTAAATCATTTTTAATTGTAGACTTACATCTAATTTCAACTTTCTTTGTCTTATTTATGTAGATTGATTCAGAGAATTTAGAGGTTGGTCCAAGTGCACCAGAGCATCCAGACCTAGATATGATGGTAATTTAATTTTATGATGAATTGTAAATTAAATTGTCATTAAATCATTTTTCATTGTCTTACATCTGATTTCATCTCTTGTATAGAGTGTTTTAGGTCATCCACGTAGTCTACATGGTGTGAAGATGTATCTTGATTATAGAGACGATACATGACCTAAACATGATTTTATGGGTTATATTTGATTATTTCATGGACTACATATTTGGTTTCTCATGTACTCTATTGGACTTTATATTTCATGGGTCAAGTACTTTGTTGGACTTTAGTTCATGGGTTGTACTCTGATGGACTTTATTTCATGCACATAATATATTGTAAGTAATGAAATTTATTATTGTTCAATTTTAATTTGCACATGCACATTTATGCATTTTATGTTCATAGTCAAGACATTAATATAGGGAATTAATGTGAAATTAAATATAAATATGAGATTAAATTTGAAATTAATAAGACATTTTAATATTTGTACTTTACAAATTTAGTGATCCCATACATGATATGTACATTCAATAATTAGCAATAATTAGTCAATGAACTTATTCAATTCACGTCAATCAATAATTAGTCAATAAATTATAATCTACGAACAAAAGCAATTTGTTTATATACCATAAAGGATGAAATTTTAAGAAATAAACAATACCATACAAGATTAAAGAACAAAAGCATTAAGAAATTCTATAAACTAAACATAAATACCAATCAAAATGCAACGAGTTTTGCCAAAAAAGTTGTTCTATAAGTATACACCATGTTTCCTAGTTCTTTTACAACATTAAATTAAATAACATAATTATCAAAAAATAGGTTAAATTTTTGAAATTAAATCATGTAGTCCCATATTTACAAATCATGCAAAGTGTTAGAGAAAACTTAAGAACATAAAAGTCCTCTTGACCTCATGTTCCACAAAAAACACTAATTTATAAGTTTTCAAAACAAATAATAGCATCCAACACTAATTTATAGGTTGTCTTAAGGGGATGTCTTAAGGGGTCCTAATACGACGTCTTATGGGGGTCAATGAAGAGTATAATCAAGTATAATTATTAAGTGATATAAAGAAGTATTATACTTTAGGGTGACTCATCATAAAAAATGATATAATTAAGTATAATATTTAGGATATGTGCTAATACGACACGTCTTAATGGGATGTCTTAAGGGGTCCTAATACAACGTCTTAAGGGGATCAAAGAAGAGTATAATTAAGTATAAATATTAAGTGATATAAACAAGTATTATACTTTAGGGTGACTCATCATAAGAAATGATATAATTAGGTATAATATTTAGGATATGTGCTAATATGACATGTCTGAAAGGGATGTCTTAAGGGGTCCTAATACGACATCTTAAGGGGATCAAAGAAGAGTATAATTAAGTATAAATATTGAGTGATATAAACAAGTATTATACTTTAGGGTGACTCATCATAAAAAATGATATAATTAAGTATAATATTTAGGATATGTGCTAATACGACATGTCTTAAGGGGGTGTCTTAAGGGGTCCTAATACAACGTCTTAAGGGGATCAAAGAAGAGTATAATTAAGTATCAATATTAAGTGATATAAAGAAGTATTATACTTTAGGGTGACTCATCATAACAAATTATATAATTAAGTATAATATTTAGGATATTTTCTAATACGACACACCTTAAGGGGATGTCTTAAGGGGTCCTAATATGACATCTTAAGGATATAATTGATTTAACAATAATTTATACATGATATTTAGTGATTATACAATCAAATATAAAGTTTCAAAGTAGTAAAACATGCACATTTAACAAATAAAATATATAGCATATTGATTTTGATACATAATATTTGTAATTTTTACAAAATGATTAATTGTGTATGTATGTACATATATGCCATCTCAAAACAATGTTTACAAAATTTAGCTATGCCATCTCAAGAACATCTCAAACTCGTTCCTAGAATGTAGTAGGTCTTCACACCACCTGATATCGAAAGGTACAAGCAATATCAATGAAATCATCAAAACATACATATTTTAATTTATATAAAACTATCTATATGTACACAACTCAAGTACCTATATTTAAAAGTATTCCACACATGTGTGTAGGTTGAATCCAGGCATCCTCTCCTTTTTTTTAAAGTATGAGATCAATGCGATGATGGCTTAAGGATAGAAAAATAGATAATAAATAAATTTTAACTATTAATGTACAATCAATATCAATATATAATCAAAACATGTATTTAAATATAATTTAACTAATAATTACCTATTTTTACCAAGTATTCCATGTTGTCTAGGTTGAATCTGCACAGACTCTCCTTTTTGTGATGATGGCTTAAGGATCTATAAAAGGACAATTTAAATCAATTTCAACTAATAACACACTTTACCAATATCAAAAAATGTATTTAATCTATTTGAAAGGACAATATAAAACTAAAACTATATTTACCTATATCTACTTATTCCATTGTACCATCTACATCCTCTCTTTTTTGCAACACATTTATGATTGTCTCATGCTCTTCCATAGAAATTGTCCATAGAACTTTATTTGTAGGTCTTCCACGATACTAATCTAGTTTTATATTTTTTTCCACCACCAAATCTGAATAGTGCATAATCTTTTTATGTGTTTCATAATATTCAAATGTAGGTAGTCCATTCTTCCTTATCAGGTATTTTCGTAGCCAAGTGCAAACAAGCACCATCGATTCTATTGGAAAACATGAAAACCATCATCAAATAATTTCTCTTTCTTAAGGGGATGAAAGATTTGTTCTAAAAAAATTCTTAAGGCGATCAAAAACTTGTTATCAAAATTTTCTTAAGGGGATGTCTTAAGGGGATCACCGTGCCTATTGGATAATGATAGCCATCACCATCTTGTCAAGGTGATATTAACTTATGTTTAGTCTCCATAAAATGAGTCAACCAATATTATGTTTCCTCTTCATTCTCCTATGGTGCAACAACATACACATGTCCTACAAACAAAATTTGTATTAATAACTTGTGCGTATCCATATAAATAATTTAGTATTACAAAATAACTTAATAAAGTGAAATAAAATTAAATAAATTGAATTAAATTACCTTCTTGGAAAAGGTCTAAAACACGTTCATAGTCTTCAAATGAAAACACTTAATCATCGTCTTCACTAGTTCTTTCATATTGATTGTGTGCTTGTGTAGGTGTCAATGATCTTTGCTCCCATTGTTCAACCCATTCTATATTTTCACATGCTTCCCAATCTCCTGGGATACAAAACTGACAAAAGCATACAAGCTCCCTTGTCCAGATAGTCCATGTGCTTGTTGTTGAATTATTAAATGAATGCCATTTATTAGATCCACTGATTGTTTCACAATCAACTCTAGGTAGAATGTTCTCTTCTTCAACCAACCAAAAGAATCGATGAACTGTAGAGTACTCACTCAAACTAGGTGTAGATAATCTTGTATTGTACAAATCCACAATCCCACATGCATCTTTAAATTTTATTGCATCCTTGAATTTCAATTGTTCTCTAGCAAGAATTCTTTTGACACATGCACCAACTCCATCATGTTTTCCTTTACCTTGCCTAGCTTAAAAAAAAACTCCATATATGTTGGACATTAAGTTCCTTGTGAACCCTACTTAACCAATAGAACATTCAAGCATTCTTGAACTACCCTATACAATTATCTGACCATATGAGGTGTTCTATCATCTAGATTCCTCTTTCTCTCTTTCTCTTAAATTTATATAAAGTAATTGAAACAATATCGAACAAACTCTAACGAGTGTAACCGGTTGTCACTCAAATAAAAATGATACTCCTCAAAACTTTTCTATCATCCTATTTGCTATCATCTGCATGTATATAAACAATATGGAAAAACATAGCTACTTGCATTGAATTATAATACTATGATTGAATTTCCTCTTGTATAGCTAGAGTATAATTTTCTACAAAATCAACCATTGAAAGTATAGTACCAATTGAAAATGTGTTTCTACATGTGTGAAATTGGCTATCAAGCCATCAGGCATGTTGAGAGAGCATCACATATTTTGGTACAATCTTATTCTTAAATTCTAATATGAATGCATGTACATTAACTTTTTATGTAACTAAATAACAATGCTTTCTTATTTTTCCATCTTTTGGAGAATAGTTAACATTCTTAAATATTTTTTAAACATCAACTAATTGTTTTCCAAAATCATTATCAACACTTTCATGCATGCAAACTCTTAAGAATGAAGGATTTCCACAACTAGTGCATTGTCCAGAAATACAAGAACTTAACTAAAATAGTTTTTCATTAGATATTTCACAAAATAAACTTGATATAAAATCCCTTTATTGTTTTAGGTGGCATATTAATACCACATTCCTACATAATCATGTTAGTATGCAAAGTACAACGTATATATTGAAAAACATCATAAAAATAATGAAATTGAACATGTGTTTTACAACAAGATATTAGTTGCTTATTAATTTTTAGATACCATGGTTTACATTTTTCAAAAGACCTTTGACTTATTTTAATATTACCAGGTAACACTAAATCACAACTAAATTTTCTATAAAATTCAGTTTGTATTGTATCTAATAGGTGTTTTGGATGAGGATCATGAACTTTGGACCCCACCCTTAATTTTAAAACATCTCTAGCATCAGATGATACCATAGTATTATCATGCCAATATTTTTCAATCAAAGATTTAATTTCAACATTCAATTTCATATCAGACCTTGAAAATCAACCACTAAAACTCCAACATTGGTTGATAAGATCATTTTCTATACTTTCTCTTCTTTTTACCACTCTTAGCAATGTTTTAGGATACATTTTTTAAACTTCACTAATATTGCTTACCATTATTTTATTCAAATTTGCTTTATTAACTATAGTATTTGTTATAGCTCTTCTTATTGCATTTTTATCTTTAGATCTACTATTTTTTCCAATAGACTGAATGGCACTAGCAATAGTAGACATAACATGTTTTACTGATTGGTCTTTTCTTCTTTGTTTAGCAAAAATGCCTAAATTTTTTATTATTTTTCTCATTTTTTGCATTCTCATTAATCACATCATTAGTTGACATTGAACTGAAAGTTTTTTACAATAAAAAAATTGATTGTATAATCTATTAGCATGTGTTCTTATTTGTCTCCAAGAAATTTTACTAGGAAGATTATCCAAAACATCACTTTCAATTTTTTTTAAAATATATTCAAAACTATTTTCATTTTCATCTTCATCTTCATTTTCATCTTCATGTTCATGTTCATTTTCATTTTCATCTTCATCTTCATTTTCATTTTCAATTAAAAGATTTTCATTTTCATTTTCAATAACAAAATGGTTTTCATTTTCATTTTCATTAAAAGAATTTTCATTTTTATTTTCATTTTCAACATCAAAATTTTTTTCATTTTCATTTTCATTTTCAATAACAATTTGATTCAAATCTTGAACTCTACGAATATTATCAATGTTAATTTTGTGATATCCAACATTTTCTAAATCTCCAATAAACACCATTTCTATGAGGCTCAAAGGAGGATATGAAGACGTACCTGGACTTGTGCCTATTGAAACATTCTCCATAGCATTGGAAGCAATATTTGAAGATATACTAGGAGTAGTTTGTATATATGTATTAGTTTCCACATTCACCTCTTCCAAGTTTGCATCATCTACATCCATGGTCTCCTTAATGTTTTTATCTTCAATAGTTGTGGAATTGGATGTTTCACCTCACACCATTGATTTGAATCTTCATTCTTCTTTCTCTTTGTCTTTTTTTCTCCTCTCTTCTCTCTTGCTTTTTGAATTTTTAGGGTCAATACCTTCCTTATCTTTCCTCTTATTTTGACATTGCATGATTGATTTTTTAAGTATGCACAAATGAATGTTAAACTTTGAGTCTTCCTTTGTTTGTTCTCCCAAATGCAGTAATTGTTCACAAATTCCTCCTCCTCCTCTTCAAAACAAGTAGAAATTGAACAAATTTCCTCTTCCTTTCAAACAAGTAGCAATTGAACAAAAATCCTCTTCCTCCTCCAAACAAGTAGCAATTAAACAAAATTCCTCTTCCTCCTTCAAAACAAGTAGTAATTGCAATATATTTTTTCTTTCCTCTTTCAAAACAAGCAGCCCTTAACTGCTCCGCACCTCATCCTCCTTTCTTTGAAAAAAATAGAATTGCAAAACAAAATTTATCTTCCTCCAAAAATAGAAAATAAATAAAATTCCTAAATTCCTCCTTTGAAAAAAAATAGAATAATCCATATAAAACCATACATGCAATAAAACCATACATGCAAACAAATTTTTTCATCCTCCTTTGAAAAAAAATAGGAATTCAATAAAATTTATCTTCTTCTTTCAAACAAATAAGAAATAAATAAAATCCATCTTCCTCCTTTCAAAGAAAATATCAATTCAACAAAATTTCTCTTCTTTCTTTTCAAACCCAAGTAAGCAATTGTAAATAAAAATTCCTTCTTCCCTCCTTTATGGAAAACAAGTGGCAATTCAAATTAAAATTCTCCTTTGTCACAAAGATCCAATGTGATACCCCTCTCAAAATTGAAAACCTAAGTTGAAATGAAACAAGAATGGAAAAAGCAGATAGAAAATAGGAATCTTTTGTCACACCAAGAAGACAAAATAATTCTTTGACCTTGAGATGCCCCTTTCTTTGATGTAAAATTAAAATAACCATAAAAATAACTCAAGATTCCATTTTAAGAGACTTAGATCCCCATTTTGAGAGGAAATCGTGATCCCATTTAGTAAACGAGATCCCGAAGTTAACAAACGAGATCCCGAAGCCTGCATTAAAATTGTGGATTGTAGGTTCCATTTTCAATGGATCCACTAGTAAACAAGATCTCATTTATTAATTGGGGATCCCATTCTGCTTAACGAAAAATTTGCAAATGGGATCCTACGACAAATGGGGTCCCATTTTTTAAATTTTGAAATGTAGACCAGGTTTTTGTTTTTTTGACAAGTTCAAGAAAAGGTTTTGGTATCCGAACCTAGGCCCTGGACCTGGTTTGACCTACAAGTTGAAGGTCCTAGTAATATCACAAAAAAATACTGACTTTAGGCATATGTCTGAAGCCTTTTTTTGCAAAGTTTTTTGACGAAATTAAAACCCATTATAGATTAGATAGTGTAGATTCCAAATATGCAATTTTTTCTTACAATTGAATTATTTTTTTTAATTTTTCATTTAATTTTTGATTAAAATGTCCATAAACTTGAATTATTGAGGGCTTTTAGTATTTTAATAGCTTTTTATCAACATAACTTTTTCATGAATGGATTGCATGAAAGTGTACTTTAGACAATTCTTTTCAATTTAAAAAAAAAATCATAAGTTTAGGTCATCTTATGCGTGACATACATAGCGATTTTGTAAAACACTAAATATGGCCAATAAAAAATTAACAAAAAAAATCAATAAAAAAAAATTGCAAAAATATGTAAGCAAGTTTAATGATTACAAATATTTTTCCAAAAGGATTGCAGGAAAATATGATTATTTAGGCCTGTAACATGGATGATGTACATGTGCATGGTATGGTAAAAAGAAATGAATTTTAAATAGTGGTTTTTATAAATGCCTATTAAAATTAATTTTTATCATTTGGGTATTGAAATAAATTACATATTTGGAAACTAGACTTTTATTACTACATTTTATGATTAGTGTATTTTTCCAAGATTCCATCTCTATGTTCTTCAAATTTTAAGGTCAAGTTCGTGTTGAATTTTGAAAATAAGGGAAAACATTCTCAAATTAAAATGCACAAACGACTCAACTCTTTGCCACTATCCCATCGCTTTAGCTTTGGGACCCAATATTTTGAATTCAATTCTTGGTGGGATTTTGATCTCCTAGATCTAATGTCGGCTTGTAGTGTTGCAATTTCAGGAAATTTGGTATAAACAAGTATAAATACAAGGTTATTTCACATAATTTCTCCTAAAAATTTCAAGTATCTTAGTATCCTAGCAATCTAAGTGATCTTATGAGAATTCAAGTGAGAACATTCAAGAGTTGATTATCAAGAATTTTGGAGAAGAATTCAAAATTCAAGCATCATATCAAAGTCATCATGCATCATATGTGTTTTTGAGCTAACATTTGTGATGTAGGTTTTCATGATTCAAGCAATCATTTAAAGACATTATTTCATTTCAAGATCAAGAGTCAAGATCCACATCCATTGGAGCCATTTCACATAAGATTCTAGCCTTTATTTCAAGGGTTTGGTGAGTTTCAACATTGCATTTGTTCATTCATTATTCCTTCATTCTATTTCATTTCATTTCAAGGTTTAATTACTTAAATGGGGTTTGATGAAGGAAAACCCCTATCCACTAACACAACATTTTTTCCCTCTTCATGTGTGATTGTAGATCTAGGTGATTTGGATCTTGAAGATCCTTTGAAGAAAAAGTTGCAAGAATGAAGAAAGTTTTCAAAGATATCAAGAAGTTGTCATATTCATGGAAACTCACCTAAAGATCAGAATTCATACCTTTCAGACCTAAAGATTGGACAAGAGAAAATCTATAGAAGATCACTCAAGGATACAAAAATTTCAGTAAAATCCTAATACTAGGACTAAATTGCCCCTTTTGGTGTATGAGTCCTACTGTACCTCTTTTCACCAGTTTTCTGTAGATCCTATTTTGTCATATGAAGATTCCAGATTCTACCTAGATTCCAATAGCAAGACTAAATCACCCAGTATAGCGTATGAGTCCCAATACAGTTCAAAAGTTAGAATTTTAGAGTTGTTGACCTCTTTTGGACATCTCGAGTCTTCCAGGTGCTTCTCTATTTATCCTTAGTTTCTCATTCTAATTTTAAGTTTCATTTTCTTGGTCATATAGTTAAATTTTCATATTACTTTATTTCCTTCATTCTAAGCATTCGCTTAGTGGTGAACCCCCTTTAATCACACCTAAGGAAACCTCCCTATTCTCCTCCCTTCAAAATCAGGTCACTGGCTGATGGATTCCTGCTCTAACAAGTGAAGTATGAAGCAGTCCCCCTAATCATTCCATCCTGTGTTGTGGAGCATCCTATTTCCTACATTTAACTGCAGTCATATAGGTGAAACAGTGAGAGATAGGTAGAGTATGTGAGGGGTATAAAAAAGGAAAGAGGTAAATAGAGAGGAAGGTGTAGAGAGGAAGGAGGGAGAGATAAATAGAGGGAGGATAGAGATATTAAGCAGGAAGGAAGTGTGGGTGATGATAGGTGCTGCACCGAGAGATAGAGAGGAGGTGGCAAAGAGGGAGGGAGTGTTAGAGATGGGGCCAGATATATGAAGGAAAAAAATAGGGAAAGTGTGTGTGTGTAAGGAGTGAGGGAGATAGATATTGAGATAGGCTTACAGAGGATATATATATATATATACATATATGAGATATATACACATGACAAATGCATTTTGTCACCCTTTATTTTACTTACACAATTAATTATATTAATAATTTCATCATTTTAAGTATAGATCAGGAAAAATGATTAAATATATTGCCATTTCATTATTGCAAAGGTGGTTGTCCTTTCACCAAAAGATTGACTTGTTAATGATTGATACAACCATTGGATTTATACAAGATCCAAGATCCACAAGAGGTGGTTAAGCCATGTCATGAACCCAAGCCCTGTGCTGTCCCACGCCGAGGAGACCAAGGGTGACACCTTGAAACACCTTTGTTTTGGGAACCAAAAACATCTAGATAGGGATGTGGGACACTAGTCTTTGGATTTTCTCTTTAAAAGTTATTAACTTTGAGTGTTGGCTTGAGTATTTTAAAATTACCCTAGGCCATCCTTTATCCAAAAATATCAATTAGGATGCATATATAAACAATATTTCCCTTTCATTTGAACAACTAAGCACTATTTTGACAAATCATACTTTATTATTCTCTAATTGTGAGGATACATGTGACTTGTTCTCTACATGCTTACTACAACAATCTATTTGTGTTATATTGGTTAAATCTCTTGTAGCTCTTCAAGGAAATTCATGCATTATTTAACAACTCTTTTTAGTAACCTATTGTGTGAGATCACTTCATCAAGGATTTCATACCTAGGATAATATTTCCTTACATCATTCATTTATTATTTACTCTACCTCTACCCAATAGTGGGTAATCACTCTTTACCATCATTATCATTGTTGTTGCAAAGGTGGGAACACCAACATAGGGGTTTAACTGAGGAAAACTCTTATACAACATAAAATTCCCCTATTTCATGTATGCAAGTTAGATCTAGAACTTTCATCAAGGATAAGTTATAGAAGAGTAGAGAACAAACTATACTTGAGTGATTTAGGATCATAACTAGTCAAAACCCTTGGAATAGAGTGTTTACACCCCTATCGATGCATTTTAAGATCAAAATTCAACCAGAAGTGCTTCTTTATCTACACATTCTATATCTATATACATTTTTGTAATTTATTTATGTTATATGTGCATTTACATTTTCCAATCTACGATTATATCAATTAGTTTAATTAATCACACAAATCAAAGTCGTCCTTTTTAAAATAAAGGAACCAAACTCTAGAAAATTGGCTCTCCCTTGAGGTAGTTATGTGTTCATCAAACCCTAGCCAGTTGTGTTCCAATTTTAAGCCAAAGGGGAAAGGTAGATCTAGACTAATTCACTTGTTTGGTCTAGATAAGTTTTCCAATTTAACATTTTAGTGAACCCAAAACATCTTACACTTGAAATTTTTGATTTGCCAACATAAGGTTACTTGAATATCTTGTTGCTCATATGTATTCATTATATGTTAAATTCTAAACATAATGCATTGTACACCTCTTTGTTCACCACATATTTAGCATGTTAGTGAACTTAAATTATATCATATCTTGTAAAATTTTCTAATTTAATTCCATCAATTTAAATTTGATTTACTTGTTTAGGGAATTGTATCTAAATATATTATTTATATTTTCAAATATTATATTTTTCTTTAGAAAAGTAAACATTGAAATAATTTATGTTCTTTGTACAAAAAAAAACAAACACATTCTTCTACCATTTCATTGGAATATTTGTCTTCTCACCACCTTCTTCCATATTTTTCTTGTCGGAGTACTCATGTATGAAGATAATTTGATCTATCAACTCCTTCAAATGCTTAAAAACTATAATTCATGCTTTCATGTGCCTCTTATTTTTTATTTTATTTAAAAAGAGGGTAAAAACTTATTGAATTAAATAAAGGATTACAAAGAGAGAGTCACAAGACTCCAAGAACACACCCCAAAACATAAGCGAAACCCCAATAAGCAGCCACACCCACACAAACCGGAACAAAAGCCATTACTCCATCTTATTCACAAAAATCAACCCAACAAGGACATGGGAATACTCCTAGGATAACTGCTCCCAATCTTCCACCTGCCAACCCCCATTTTCACCAGACAACCAGCCACACTATTCCACTCTCATGAAATGTAGATAAAGGAGACAACCTCTAACATGGAATTCAATCTAAGAATCTTCCTAACCACTGAGTCAAGATGCCAATTAATGCCAACCAAATCCTAACTATTCAACATATTGATCAAGATCCGAGAATCTGACTCATAAATGATTTGATGCCAACCTAGAGCACTAGCTCTCTCAATAGCATATAGAATCTCTAGTCCTTCCATAAAGTTGTTACTTTGCTTCTCTTTATAAATAGAGAATAAGAAAATGAAATTACCAACCATATCCCTTCCAACCCCACCATTCCAGCATGCCCATGATTACCCCTTGAAGAACCATTAGTGTTAATTTTTAAAACACCAACAGGTGGGGGAAGCCAATGGCCCTTCCTTTGGGTCTTCTTCTGAAGATTACAATTTCTCATGCCACAAGGGTACACCTATCTAATGCCAAGAAGACCCAACCTCTGAATAAAATCTGCATCCCCTTTTTCTAGAGGAAAAGAAATTTCACACTTAGCAATTATAGTCTCCTGAACCATGCCAACAATCCTTTGCCAAAGTTGTTGAATTGCTAGCTTACGTCCCCTAAAAATCCTTTGGTTTCTTTCAAGAAAAACCTACCACAATATGAAGGAAGGACCAATGTACCACACAATTTGAAGAAAGGAGGCTTGTGCTGGAGGCCTACCCAAACTTCTCCAAAGCTCAAATAGGGTGGAAGAATGAACACAAGCTTCCTTCCAACAGCCCCACCAAAGATGCTAAATATCTCTAAATAAAGAACACTCAAAAAACAAATGAGAATAATCTTCTTCACTGTTACCACAAAGAACACATATGGAAGGTCCTTGATGCAAAGGAAGGGCCAAATGTTTCTCAATACCAACAATGGTTATGGATTTTGACACCTACAACATAGTTGACACTCACAATGACCTTTTCCATAGGATTCTCTATAGGGAATTTGTGACATTTTTGTACTTGTGGTCTGTCATGAACAAACCTTACTCATATGACTCAAGGGAAAAATGGACCAAATACATGTGATGGCATTCAACTGAATACAATAACCTATCTTTGGCAGTCCTCTTAGGAAAATACCTTTAAGACTTTTTTTGGAAACTCACAAGGACCATTGATCTTATTGACTTGGCCTATGATCAGAGGCTTGAGAGACCATTCCACATCATAATCAATGTTCTCATGAAGCACTTGGTGGAGACATAGAACAAAAGGATAAAAAAATTTGACTATCACCCTGTACATGTCACTGTCAACACAGTCTTATGACAATACTTTTAGGATATACAATGCAAATGCAAGTAGTGACCTTTCAAGTTCTTCAAAGCCTGATATAGGTTGGTAGGACCCAAGTATAAGTGTCTTCCCTTCCTTTCTCACCTATACATCCAAACAAGATTTGTGACACCAAATCTAAAACTATCATACATTGTCCTAATAAGACAATCATACATATAGGTGTCTTTTTTACTCCAAAGGCCAAAAAATCAAGGAAACATGCCTGTGAAACCTTCATACATCATCATCAATGCTTTCCCCATCATGACAATGACAAATCGTTCATCCATGCATTCAAATTCTCTCAGACACTCTTCAAACAACTTGGTACATCAATATATCAGACCTTCTGTCATATAGAAGCACATATAAACTTCATCTCCAGGCCTTGCAAATTGGAGATATTATACAACATATAAAAAAAATTCCTCTCCACAAGTTTTTGGCATTTTTCACTGGTGGAGGGCTAAGAAATTCATTTTTTTAGTTGCCACTGCTTACCCTAGGTAGGGTTTCAGATAGTTTTTAAAAAACTAAAATAACTTTCTTTATACCCAATGAAATTACACCAAACCAACTTCCAAAGAAAGCTAGTTCATTCCTCTATCAGTAAAAATCAATTTCAGATCTGTACAATGTTGTACAGATCCTTACCATGTAAAAGAACATGACAAAATGGTGGGAATTGTAGGAAAATTCAAGTTTTATTTCAAAATTATTCTTCCATCTACACACACCAACCCTTCATTCTATTTGGGGAATAAAATTTGTACATGTACCATCTAATTATGCCCCTCCAACCATCCTACAACTCCCATTAACAACTTTTAACAAACTTTTAAAAAGTTGTCACTTGATAAAAAAAAAATGTCATGACAACATTTATCACTTTTACACCTTTTATCCAAATGACCCCTGTTAGGATTTAGGTGTCATCAACCTTTTAAATCCTTAAATTTATTATTCTTCTAAATTTTTTTGTACATTTACCCATAAGAGGTGAAACCATTTGACCAACGGTGGTTAAAGAGACAATGTAAATGTAGTGTTACTGTTATCATTTGTCCTTTTGGAAAAAGGACAAATTAGCTAGGCGTCCCACTTTGGAATCTTCTAAAATGAGGTTTTTGAGTCAAAATAAGGTGTTGTAAGAGCATC